>MU224190.1:1094805-1113132 GCA_018584345.1 Thuja plicata | reverse complement strand
GAATGTTGATCATAGATCATCACATGATTTTAACATCTAAACTAATACTATCCTACTCTTTTATGAAATGCAGGTTCTATTTGGTGAATAGAAGCAGACCTATATAATGAAAGGCAAATGGAATCACCGTTACCGCAATTACTTAGCAAGAAATAGAATTCAGGAAGAAATCATAGTCTCAAAACATAGGTGTACTTTCCATTCAGAAATGCAACTAAAACAAAGAGTGAACAGAGGAAGAATTACAAATGAAAGACCAAGTGGAATTGATCACACCACAATTTCGGATATGAAATGGAATTCATTAAGAAAAAGCAGTTTCACTTATAACTGTTCTTTTTATTCACCATGCAAATAGACTATCAAAATGGAACAACAAACATGAATTCAGCTTTTGTAAATAGAATCACTCCTGCTTCATTGACAAGTTTGCTGACCCTGTATACTGAATTCTTTTCAGAATTTATAGACCCTACAATACATCAGGCTTCTAAGAGCTAATGACCTTTCCTCTTCTTCGAATACAAAGAGACAAAATGCAAAGAAAAAGACTTTTCAAATCTGAGCACTCGAACAGTCACTACGGAATCTGAAACTCTTCATCTTCAACCAGCATTATCGAGCTGAATCCATTGGGCCTCGGAGTCAAAACGTCATTTTTCTGCAAAACATGAGATGGCGGGTTTTGGTAGACTAAGTGCACAAATGGCTGCGGCGCACCTGATTCTGGATTTCTCGCTTTGACCATCTACGAGCACTATTACGGAAAATTGGAAAAGTGCTTCTCCATTGCGGAAAATAGAAAAAGTGCTTCTCCGACGGAAAATGACCATCTCGCTTCTCCATTGCAGAAAATAGAAAAAGTGCTTCTCCGGCAGATTATGACCATCTCACTTCTCCATTGCGGAAAATGAGACTCAAGCTTCTCGTTGGCAGAAATTTGCAACTTGGCTTCTCTTCACGGAAAATGAGAAAAGGGCTTCTCCTCGCGGAAAATGAGAAAAGGGGTACTTAACTTAAAGCACATGCTTTATTTGGTCTCTTAAAACAATAATATTCCCTTTTAATACATCGGGCCCACCTTACTATAACTAAGCTTGCAGAAAATCACCAAAGAGGTGCAAAACCCGCACAATGCAAAGTTCTTCTTTGCAGAAAATCACTTGAGAGGTGCGAAACCCGCAAAGTGCAAAGTTCTTCTTTGCGGAAAATCACTTGAGGGGTGCGAAATCCGTGAAGTGCAAAGTTCTTCTTTGCGGAAAAGCACTTTCTTAAGTAGGATTCCGCCATGGAGAAGATGATTTCTGAAATCCCGCCGAGCTCGTTCTCGCTCATTTCTTAACCAAATTGCTCGCCGTTTGTTGCATTAGGATCGTTGAGACCTGTAGAATCGATCCATACCAGTCTTCGATCTCTGCCTAAGAAAGAACATCGATTGGAGCACAAATCTTTGTCAGGTTGGGATCTACAACCTACCCAAATATGAAAAGACCTCAGAACAACCCGCCCGGCTAAGAGAAGGAAAGGCAATGACAGGGAAAACCGAAAAAGATAGCCTACCTAAGAAAGACTTAGACCTAGACTCAAACTGACCAGACTGACCATACATGACTCCAATAATGCCAAAAAAGGGGGACTAAAAGTCAGGAAACATGTTCCTTTTCTTGTCTCATAATGGTTTTCATCATCCTAAGAAAATACTTTTCATTTTGATATCTAAGAACACTAGCCTTATCAGGCTTAGAGTCACTCGAGGAGTGCTGAATATTAGCCTCTCAGGCACTAGCATTGTGATTGCTATGTATAGACCGATCTCACCCTCATCTTTTTTCCTAACATTCTTGGATCTGGTGACCTTTTGTGGGAGGAGAATTAATTATTTATAACCTCTAGTTCCTCTGTGAAAAGAGGGTTTTCTTCTATGAAAAGAGGGTTTTCCTCAAATGGAAGATACTTCCTTTCCTCCTCATAGAAGGGTCTAAGAGAGATTCTAGTTTGGAGTGGCATAAATCAACTGATTCTCCTAAAAGGTGCTGAAATAATGATGACATGTCAACTAAGTGCAAGACCAAATATGACGACCAGGGGATAAGGTCCAACTGAGAAGGAGAAGAAAAGACTGCAATTTTGAGTCAAGGTTAACAAACACACACTCACAACTTAGGATAAGGACAACACAAACAAAAGAGAACTGAATAATGATGGACTGATCTATGGAATAACACAATAAATTTGAGATTCATGACAACACAAGTCAAACTAACAACAAATTACAACTAAGGACAAAACTAGAATAAGATTGTTGTTTTGAATCAGATTATTAGGAAACAAGACAAAATCTAACCAGAGACTGGAAATGCAGTAAAAATTAGATCGATCGATGGCTTTGGAATTTTTTTTTCAAAAATTAGTATGAGTAAGTGCACACTCGTACGAGCATTCCCCAGAGTTGATACAAGGAACTAGGTTTCGCATACAAGGATGCATATGATAGAGGATAATAGGTCAAGAATTGCAAAAATTGCACACTATCATACGAGCACTCTCATTAGGTGATAAGAGTACTCTCACCATGTGGTACAAGAAAAAATAAATAGGATCCTGACTCATACGACTCAAGATGAAGGGTCATATGAGAATGTAGTTTTTCACCCTCTATTTTTCATTTTTTTAGTTTTTCATTTGATGTTAAGGTTTTCAAACACATAAAACACATTGTGAAGATAGTAACTCAAGCGCAACAAGAAAAAACTAGATCCTAAGGAGATTGGTTGAGTTAAAAAACCCTTTCTCATTGACTTAGGGTCATACCCAAGAGCTAATCAGAATACAACCACCATAAACCATGAAATGGGTATAACCATGCCGTATTATTTGACTCCAAATGCTAACGGGGGCATGATATGATGAGTGTCTTGGGAGAGTTACTATCTCCCTTGCACTTAGATTATTCCACTTTCAGAGGTGATTTGAGTAGTTTGTACTCTAAATTTTGTAGTTAGGGTCTCCATTTGAATGCATCTTCTATACATCCACACAAGCGTGCTTGAGGTGTATAGCCCTACATAGAACCTTAGCACTAATAGACATGATACGTGATTGAGACCAATTGGACCTACTATGTGTTTGATGAGAGCCAAGTATAAGTTAAAATGACATCCATCTTCTGATACTTTGGTCTCAAGGAAGTGATTTTATTATAGTGACTTGGAGTGGCTTGGCGTTAGCCCATACTCACTTAGGTCGTTCTCCAAGGGAGTAATTTTTCCCACTTGGACAAGCCCTCTACAAGGTAATCATGCAGCAGGAAAATGACAACAATGTCTCTAGATTTATGATCATCCCTAGAAGGGCAAGAGCATAATCTTCTAACATTCTTGCCATGCCAAAAACATCAAACAAATATTCATTTTAAAATGTTTAGCATGCGAGGTTCCTAATTTATAAAAAACAAGCAGAATGTTAAGTTGATCCACGATCAACCAACCTACAAAACACCTTGTCAGTAGTTTGATGTATAACTCTTTATCAAAAACTTGAAAAAAAGTGTTTTGAATCAATATCTTTGGAAAGCATCCTGGAAAACACTGTCAAGCTGTGAAAATCAGAGGACAGTTAACAGAAAATAGTCAACGTTAGAAAAACTAAACAAAATGCTTGTTATTTTAGACACGGATAAATAGAAACTCATACAAGTTACACAATAATTCAATACGAGAATCCTTTAGGAACCAATACGAGTATTTATACTCACTCGTACTGCATAGTGAGGATACTTTTACGAGACTGTGGGACAAAGTGTACAGAGCAGAAAATCCAAAACTCTAAAAAAAAATAAAAAATGTGGAGACAGAAATCAAATTTCTACCCCATGGTGGGTTCCAGAAATGTGCGTATTAAATTGTGCTCTTGTTACCTATGAAACACACATCAATAAGTAATTTTGAGGCTAATCTATGAAATGATGAAACTAAGAAAAGAACAAAAAATTAGCCGAAGTCGACTTGTTGCCTTCTAGTAGGGAGGAGTGTAATTTTTCTCTCATGCCATCGCAAACCTAGTGACTATAGAATTGTTCTATACGAAGGATTCAAAAATGATTAAGCTATATGATATGTGAATGCAAATTGTTATCAATCCAAAAGATTAACTACAATTGATTTTAGTACCCAAATTGAAATGCAATCCTAGATTTGGAAATCAAATAAACATGCAAATGCTAAGAGCTAATTGCTAAATGCTCAAATACTCAAATGTATAAAGTAAGAAAACCTACAGAATAACAATACTTCAAAAATTTAGATTATTTGTGAGAAAATAAAGCTCACTTTTATAGAAAACTTCTCTAGAATCGACGATCAAGATCAAAATCTGACGAGGAGATGAGACTCAACTTGAAGAAGCGCAATCCACTTGCACAGAAGATGATTGGTTGAGAGAGTTAGTTGACTAAACTGACTGATCATTCATTTCAGAAACTTCCAGAATCAGCTTTCAGTTAACTTAACAGTTTCCAAAATGAGAAACAGAAAGGAACTAGTTAACTGAACATGACATATTTATTTCTATTTCAATGTTCAATCAACTGAAATGATGACATAAAATGCAATTTTAAATATTTAAATTATTTTAAATGCATTTTAACTCAACTTCATTAATTCAATTCCTTTTTGAATTCTAGTTGACAATTAGTAATTTATTTAATAAATATATTAGAATATCAATTAAATAAATAACCTAAGGTTTATTTACCAAAGTATTACAATTTTAGGAAATAATTAATTAATCAAGTGTGATGATAGATTTAGGACATAGGGTTTGGGTTAGATCACATTAAAGAAGAGGAATTGTCTTTAGCGTTAGGACTTAGGAAGATCAAGATTTCTTGATAGGAGATCTAGATTGGGGGTCTAGGGTTTAGATGACCATTTCTAGGCCATTATAACCACAAGATGTGCACTTGAGATGGAATGAAGAAAAAATGAGGTTGCAATGATGGGACATGGTCATGTCAATTAGTTTAGGGTGGTCACAGCTATGTAGACACTTGTGGTGTTAGTACTTGCATTGCACTGGCAATTGTGAACTTATTTTGGGTTGATGGGCTTCCACATGGAAATGCTTTATTTTTACTATGGTTTGTGGTTGAGGTGGTGAGCCTAATTTGAGTGTAAATAGATGATATATATATATATCTAATTGGACATGTTTATAGTTTGAGTCAACATGATTAACCTTTTTGTACTTAGTGGACCACTAAAGGGCTTGTGAGAACCTGCCACTAAGATGGATAGGTTGATTGTTCGAGAAGAAACGAATTAAATATTTTTTTAATGCATATATTAAAAACTATTATTCATAAAAAATGATCCATTTTCTAGCATTATATTAATCTAAGTATATTCGGTTTACTTTTCAAATAGTCTCTGATATGTAGTGGGGGGCAGGTGGTCAAGTGTGGACTCGTAACATGCCCAATAATATCACACCTATTGGACCCTGAAAATAGTAAAATTGAGCCCCTAAAATAGATAAATTGGAATGAAATCCAAAACCCTTAATAGTGAAATTGAACCCCTAAAACAGATAAATTAATTTATATGTGAACTTCTTGTTCTACTTTGGCATGCATTCACATAATATCTCACATGTAAATCAAATTTACCTAGGCGTTTTCCCTTGCGTGTTGAATTTTCTTTGATTAAAGTGCCTTAGATATAAAATAACAAGTGTAGACATGGTGTATTCTCAAGCATGGGTTCAACTTATGAAATCTCCATATCATGATACATTTTATCATTCATCTCTAGATATTCGGTCAAGATCCTTATATACCTTATTTGTTAACATATATTAGATTTGAAAGTGTAGACTTGATCAAAAGTACTTCTTGTAGTGTATCTAGACCCTGACATTTTAAAATTAAAATTTAAGAACAAGATCATTTATTCATTTTGAAACAATCTAGGAATTACTGTGCTAGAGATAATAGACTAGAGAAATTTGACCAAACTAATCCCACTCATTACCTTCATATTAATTGTAATTATAATTTAACTTTAGTAATCATATTAAGATAATTTTTATGTAAGGTGGTATTTTCCTTGTTAAAAAAGTAAAATGATAGAAGAATTTTCAGTTTAATTGGTTGAACATTTCTGGTGAGGGTGATGATATATTCCTTATCTTGAATACACCAACTAGTAAGATTCAATTTTGTTATGGTGTAATAATGAAGGGATTTTTGTGGTAAGGATTATAGCCTAGATAAATTGAAAATTTTGTACATTGAATTGGAAACCACTGAATTTGTGAACCCCTAAACATTGAAATTGAACCAATCCCACAATGAGCTCCAAACCTCTAAACCCTAAAGTAACAAAAAAATGGAAACCCTTTGACAGTATCAGTGACTTTGTAAACCCATAAACATTGAAATTATAACCCTTAACCCTTAACATTGGAAAGGAATGTGGAAACCCTAAACATTAAAATTGAAACCCTAAAACAAATATATTGGAATGAAATCAAAATCCCTTGATAGTAAAATTAAAACCCTAAAACAGATAAATTACAAATATTGTACATTGAATTAGAAAATTTTGAATTTATGAACCCTTAAGTAGTGAACTGAACCACTCCGACATTGAACTCCAAACCCTTAAACCCTAAAGTAACAACAAAATAGAAACCATTTGATAGTACAGTGACATTGTAAACCCATAAACACTGGAATTGGAACCCTAAACCCCTAACATTGGAAATGAAAGTGGAAAACATTTACACTAAAATTGAAACCGATTCAGTGCATAATCTCCAATACAAGATATGTGAAGCCAAATTCTATTCTACCATGTAGAAAAGTTATTCCTTTTCAACTTCGGTGCTTCCCTCTTATACATCTTGGATCTTTAACTCAAGTACCTTCAAACTTATCTTCTCGGAGCACTAGCTTTGATACCAATTTTTAGTTTATCCTACTACATGATTGTTTACTGAGAGGCGGGGTCAATCAGAAAATATTGAAACTTAACACTTTAAAACTAAACCTTTGATTCAAATAACAACAACAAATGAAACTTGTAAACACTTCACAAATTTGATAAATAACATATAACATAAGAAAATAACATTCATAGTTATCAAGCATCACATGTAACACCATATTTAATGAGGAAAATGAATTTGGGAAAAACTCCATGGGAATTGTCACCCACAAAAATAAATACTCTTCTGAAGTATGCTCAGTTAAGAGCCAATCCGGTTAAAGATTAAAATGCACATTTGTTAGATGTGAACCTGTTAGGGGATTTACCTTGGATTTTTTAAGATCTTCACCCTATTAGAAGTTTACTGGTCAAAGGGCTTAAATACTCATCCTAAAATGTCACCTTTCACTAGGATTTACAAAAAGACTTACTAGGTCCACTCGATTAAGAGATTTTCTATTACACAGATTAGTAAGCAACATTGTACTGATTTGATCTATGATTCTGCAACTATCTTTACTTGATCATATCCCTTGTTTGATCTCTGAAACTACTGGCAACAAAAACTCAATAGTCTCTTCTCTGGACTGGATCTCCAACTCTTTCAGTACTCTGCTCGGTAGCTCTTCAACTATTCAATTTAGCAACATATATGTATAAACATACAAACTCATCAATATATAGGTCTCTATTTTGCCTCTTAATCTTATTGATTAGGTTTCCCTTCAATTGCACTCAGGTGTCAGATCATCTTTTATGAACTGATTCAATATGTCTATAACTCGGTTAGGCGGTTAACCTTTGCCTCATCACTTGCACTTTTCCTTGAACTCACAACTTTCATTTTTCTGATTAATCTTCATCTTAGATTTTGAACTTGAATTTTCATGACCGTAGATCTTATAAAAAAACTCCTTCTTCATCCTTGGCATATTTTTATCCCCATGCCTTCACATTAAATTTATTCTGATCCTTGAATCCAATTCCTGTTCAAACTATATTATGTGCTCGGTCACTCAGTGACTATCTTCACTCGGTGTTTGACTTCGCTCAGTTACCTACCTTGCTTGGTAACTGACCTTGATCGGTTCTCAACTTTGTTTGGTGACTGTCTTTGCTTTGCTTGACCGACTAACATATCCTTTTACCAACAAACTTCTCACTATTCGGTAACTAGGCTTGTTCCCTTTGCCAACTTGACCTCTCTGCTTTACCGACTTAACAACATCAAATGTTAAGTAAAAAAAATTATACCAATAGTTCCTCATCATTGTGTGATCTTTATTATCTGCTCAATTAAGTTCATCTCAGAATGATATCGAAAATTAATATAAACCAAAAATTAATTGCTTGACATCAATGACAAAATAAAAACTAATCTAACCATTCTACTTTCTTGTATTCTTCTGAAATCGGTCTTCATCATCATTACCATCAATTGTTTAACGGTTCATTAGGCTACCACCGCCTTAGACATGACTTAATACATTTGAATTTTATCATTAGAATTCATTCCCGCTCAATCCTTGAACCCTAAAATGTGTTACCAATTATTAATTATAAGTTCAAGTCCGTGTCAACTTTCAGATCCATCGCACATTTGATTTAAATCAAGAATAGACAAACCTTTTTGAATTCTTCAACATGCTTCCAAAACTTGATTAAATCCGATCATGTCAAGAAATTAAATAGAAATTAATCATTGAAAATCTACTATGCCACGTCACTTTAACATAAGGATCATAAAAACATCCACTACAATTGGTTGCATCACCACCACACACTGATCTAACACCAATTTCTCAAACTTGTTCAAATTTTTTTCTATCAGGCACAAAATTATCTTCTATCAACTGAAATGATGCCTTGCGGTACTCTAATCTCATAGAAATCATAGTATCAATAACATATCCTAGATAAGATAAACATATCATGGACACAATACTTGAATCCATACTTATTTGATAGAACAATCAAATCATTCAATGTTTGTCATTGTATGTTCTTTTGTCTGCCCTGTTTCCCTTCAATCAATAGTAAATTTCTCCATTATTATTTCTAGCATACACGATCATACATAATGCATCTAGAGATATCCTCGAGTCTCCAACAACGATCACACACTCTAATTCCTACTGCAACATAGAATTCATCTGCACAAACACTTAGCAACACATTAGGAACACTGTCAACAAATACAACACCAAGTTGACATCAATGGCAACACAATAAATGATCTTCCTTTCCTCAAACCTGTACCAATAAACACTCAACAATATTTGTATTAGTTATGCCAACACATGCATCACATCATTCTCCATATCCGGTCCCAAACAAAATATGTAGAAAAGGCATTAAAATGTGTTACCATCAAGCTCAATAATATTCACTGAAGAACATAATGCAATGACACAATTTCTCTTAAGCTATTAACTCTTCACTCATTCTATACCTAGTCAAATAAGACTCAAATCTAGTAACTGCAAATAGCCGGGTTGGCCAAAAGCCAACACAAATAAAAAAATATTACTTGTGACAAAACATATTCACCTGCGAAGCAATCCAACAAAAGATATCTGAAATGAAATACTGCACAAAACATCTAACCATGTCCACCAAATGATTATAGGAAAATATAACCTGCGAAATAACCCAATGACAAAACATCTCGAGGTAATAATAACCCAACAAAAAAATAACCTACATTAAATTACCCCATATCTAAATGCATGTTACAACCAAATAACACTTAACACTAATTTGCATGCAAAGACAAGGAATAAATACGCAATTGTGTGCCAAAATTTTAATCTATGTGGCAATTTAACGTAGGTTTATTATTACCCTAGGTTACTGTAGCGTTGGGTTATGTTGACCGGGTTAATTTTTCATGGGTTATTTTGGGTGGGTTATTATGTTTGGATACCCCACCAAACTGCATGACCTAAGATACCAATGCAAACCATTCTCCAAGGCTGTACAATCCATTCCTAATAGACTACCTTATAGTCAGTCAACAATGCACTACATAACTTCTTCAATAGATCAGTTGGAGACCTAAAAATATGATAGTGCAATATTCATAGTACATAGCCATTATAACCAAAATTGCAATCCACCATCATATTATGCAGAGGAATGCAAAGCATTCTTCCATAAAGTATTCAAATACACTTCCTTGCATAGTATAACTTGTCATACTTCCATATTCCAAATTTACTTCATATTGTCTTAGTATTATCATCAGAACATCATTTGAACACTCAATCCCAAACATTTTTTTGTACTTCAAGTATTCCTTCCTGCATACCAAAAATCAAATGCTCTTTCTTGTATAGCACAAACATTCATTAGATGTACAATCGATATTCATTCTCAATCATGCTCAACCATACCAAGTTGACATAAATGCAACTAGAAGTTGAAATAAATGAGAGAGAAAAATGGGAAGTGAGAAATATATGTAATGAGACATGGAGGGAGAGGTAGAGAGGTAAAGAGGGATGGAGGGAAATACTTGTAGATGGTAGAGATAGAAAGGTAAGAGATAAGTGAGGGAGAAGAAAAGGGGAAGATCGATAGAGAGGGATAGATCGATAGAGGTAAATTTGTGAGAGGCCTATTGGGGGAGAGATAGGTGAGAAACCAAGATGGGTAGAGAGGAAGGTGAAAGATATAGATGAAAATAGAGAGAGGTGGATAATGAGACATGGAGGAAGAAGAAGATAGGAAGAGTTATTGTTGATTAAGGTTCATTAGGGTTAAATTAGGTTTATAAACTTTAATTAACTCTAATAAAACTTAATAAATACTAACCCTAACAAACCCTAATAATGATAATAAACCCTAATTAACCTTAATATTTCCCAGTGAACCCTAATATACCCCAATCTTGATAAACCTAAATAAACCCTAAACCAAAATAATTCTTAATTAACCTTAATAAATCCTCAAAAATACTAATGAGATAATGAACCTCTCTTTAGATACCTCTCCCTCCATAGAGAGAGAGAGAGAGAGAGAGAGAGAGAGAGAGAGAGAGAGTATTTAAATTTGACTAAGTTTGAGAAATTATAAGCTCTATATCTTCGGGAGAGAGGAGCGAATGAGATAGAGAGAGATAGAGAGGGACAAGGAATGTAATAGGGAAATAGACATGTCTAGAGATTAGTGGAGACAAAGGGCATAGGATAGAGAGATAATAAGAGAATAATGATATAAGTTTGTTGATTATTGAAATTTGACTAAGTTTGAAAAATTAGAAGATCTCCTAAAATCAAGAATCTACGTAATGACTCCTCGAGATGTGAAACCATTCTCAAACATCTTGAAAATGTATACAAATATAACTTATAATATATATAACCCATACTTTTTATGTATATATCCTAATGAAAAACATAAAGGAAAGGGAAAACTAATTAGCATTCAAAATGCATAAGTATTTCTAGAAACTAAAACCCCGAGCTACATGTGTATTTCATTTAGCTTTATTCAAAGAAACGTGTACACATTTTTATTGTTTAAGATAATGCACATACATATTTTTATTTCAAATAACATGTATTTTTTTATTCAAATAACACACGCTTTTAAGCGTGTACTTAGGCTTGGATGACAAACCTTTGGCTTGGGAGCTTCATTTTCCTCCTTTTGGTGTATTTTTTTCTTCTAGTCTCGTTTCTCAACTTCCCCGTCATCAAGTTTACACATTATCAAGTGGGTATTTGTAAAATTACCACCATGTTTTCACACATCTTGTGAGATTTCTAACCATATAATTTTGTAAGATTTGAGTAACATTAACATAAATTTATTTTAACTTCTTTTGCTAGTCTTTCCATAGTTTCTAGAGATGTGTCCTATTTTTTAATAAAATTTGACCTACTTGTCCAAACTTGAAAAAATTATATATTATTGTTCTACACTTCCTTCTTTACAATTTCAAAAAAAAAAATTCATTTTGGATTATTTTGGTGCAAGTTATGTGACCCGCACGAACAAGTATCTAATTTTCAAGATGTGTCTAATTTGAAAAATCATTACAAAAGAAAATACTTTTAAAAGAATTACAAAAAGACACACTTCTAGTACTCACTCTTAACCATCTTTATACCATCTTTATATAGAAGGGTTTTTTAAAATACTAAATGTAACTATAACTTTTTTGACCAAATATTATGTCATATGTTGCTTAAACAGTAGCTACTTATATCCCCTTTTATTTATCATCTTAGTACACTTACCCATTAAATATTATATATATATTATATAACAAATATATATTATATATAAAAAATATTAATAGAATTTTTAAAAATATAGTAAATCTTTTTATATATCATTATTAAATATTGTATAAAGAAATTAGAAATCTCTATCTTGTTTTTCTTAAGAGAAAAAATAAAAAATACTAATTGTATAAGCTTTAAAAGTGACCTAAGCCTTTAAAAGTGACCTAAGCCTTCAAAGCTTGAGATACTTTTTTTTCCCCTTTCATAGAATATACAAATTATATGAAAGACATACCTTTATTCTACTATTTGGGAATACATATTTAAATCTTCTATTATTTATTAAAAGTAGTTCATAATTCTTACTTTTGAAAAAATCTATTGGAAATAGAAGAAATGATTTTTCAATAAGTATGTTAAAAATTTATATTTTAAGATATGATATAAGTTAGTAGAAAATGTAAACAATATCTATGAGTTTGAAAGGTTGGTTTGACACAAGTCATTATTCAAAAAGTATAAAAGAAATGTTTACAAAATCTAAGAACTTTTCTATTCTACTAATTCATTTAAAAAATAATGAAAAAATAAGTATTTATTAATATCGAGTTAAAAAGAGTTGAACTAAAATTAGAATTTGTAACTTAAGACGTTAAATTTAAAAGGTTAATTTAATTTGTATGAATAGCAAGTTGTTATTAGTGTATTGTAAGACAATATCGTAGAAAGTCGCGAGACAAGAGAGGGTGGAGATAAAAGTAAAATGGGAGGAAGTAGGTAAAGAAAATAGATTAAAGAGTGTTTATATAGGAACATAAGGATGAGTGAGATACGATGTAGAAGGGTGTGAATAAGACAATGAAAAAAAATAGTTGGAGAGATTGACATAAAGGAAGGTAAGAGGAAAGTATAGAGAGAAGTAAAAGTGAAAGAGACCCATAGAGAAATTTTACGAGTGTTGTAGAAATGACAAGAAAAAATTAAAAGAATGGTAGAAATAAGGTTGCAAATACATGAATGTAAAAGTGTCAAATAAAGAAAATGATAGTAATTGACATAAAGTGTGAAGTGGAAAAAATGACATGCGTTCAAACCAAACTTTGAGAATAACTTACAAATATATAAATATAAACATGTGCGTGTGTGTGTCTACATACATATATATACATAGATATAGATATATACACATACACATACACATATGTACATACACATACACATACATATACACATACACATAATATGTATGTATTTATGTATGTGTGTTATATTCAAATTATGATTAAGAAATTAAAAGTGATATAGGGGAAGGTAAGAAAAATAATACATAGAAAAGTAAAAGCGAGAAATCTAGAAAAAGAAATTGTATAAATGTTTAAGAAACGATAAGAAAAAATACATACATAAAAAAACATTTGATAATAGATAGATGTGAAATTGCTAAGTAAAGAAAGCAATAGTTATGGAAAGATAATAGGAAGTGGAGAAAATACATGTTGAAACCAAACTCAAGACTGAGATACAAACATATATATAAATTTGTCATTAAGAAACACTCATGGTGGTAAGCAGTTTGATTACCCAATAAATTGGAGTGGGCAACAAGATTATCTTAACATGATAAGAACGTTATTAATGTCACCCCAAACTTTTCGCCAGGATTCCATAATCTGAAGTGACGTCATGTAGAATTTGTGAATGATTGAGACAGTGAGTGTTAGGTTGTGGAGTTCAAGATGGGCCCAAGGTCAAATGCCAACTGCAATGGAAATAAATATTGCTGAAAAGTGACCTTATCTGAACGACTATTTGGTAGATTCCTATGTATTCAACTACCTTTGCCACCACAATCTTACTGAAATACTCTCTTATCCACATTTATTCTTCTGATCAGAGCTTCTACGAGAAAGAGATTTTTTTGGAGCTTACATTCTAAGTATTGAAAAAAGGTAGGATGCCTTAATCCAAAGAAAACTAGAGCAATGGGACCGAATGGTTTAATGGCAATAAGGTGGCTCATAACATCACTGGTGGTTTTGAAAGACACTTATACCGAACAACACCTACCTCTTCATATGTTTGAACCACCGTTCAAAACACATGGTGTTCTTGCCCATTCTCTTTCCAAGGTCAAACCCAAAACACCACTCGCACATTTTTAACTACCACCACATATAAATGAAGGCCAGGAGACCCATTGCTATACCAATTGCCCACCTCCTTATTCAAAACTCACATAACCTAAGATTCTTCTTTGTTGAAGACAATTATGGGAAGAGCTCCTTGTTGTGACAATGGTGACAGAAACAAAGGAGCCTGGACTACAGAAGAAGATGAAAGGCTTATCCAATACATTCAAGCCCATGGAGAAGGCTGTTGGAGGTCCCTCCCTAAGGCTGCAGGTTGAATAGGCTGCTTGTGGGTTTGTGTCCAAAGTTTTGGGTTTTGGTTTTCTTGGTTTCTTGGAGCAATTCTAAGCTTAATTTGATTGCATTTGTACCAGGTCTACTTCGCTGTGGCAAGAGTTGCAGGCTAAGATGGATAAATTATCTGCGCCCGGACCTCAAGCGGGGTAACTTCTCTGAAGATGAAGAGGATCTCATCTTCAAACTACATGCCCTTCTTGGTAACAAGTACGTTCTAACAGATTACATAATCTGTTCAATGTTATTTTTGGATTCAATTGTGTTAGAGCTTTTTACATTAACATATTGCATGCCATTGCATTGCTGTACTTTCTTCTCTATTGAATATTGGAAAGGAAAATAAGGTTCATGTGTACAAGTATGAATACTTTTAGAGCTTATTTCTTTGTTGTGTCATTTTGTCTACACAATTGTGATGAAAATAACAATGGTTATTTCCTATGAAGCAGTTAGTACTGGGACCTATTAGCATGGCACTTTACCACGAAATTACCTGCCATTGGGCTTGTTCTCTCATACTCTGCTTCAAGTTACGTTCAACCCATTGCATTTCCAACTTGGGGTGTCCCATTATGTACTTGTGAGTTAAAAGTCAAACCTAGAACATCCCATAATTATTATCATCTGGCTGCTAGTCCCTCTGTGATTTGTTCTTTCCAACTCTTCCTCGTAGAATTTCTTGGGTCTTCTCGTTCGGCTATAATGTTAGGTTCTTGAAGGACAATGCACAAAGATTTTGTTCAAGACTTGTGTGAAGAGCAAAGGAAGAACAATCATGTGAGAACAAGAATAGTGATATACTCAAGCCATGGGTAACTCACAAATTCACAAATTCAAACTGCTCAGTTGGAGGAGTAGCATTTTTAGCCTTTAAAAATATTACTCAGTCATTTTAGTGAGTTTTTACTCCACAGTATACCAATTTGTTGAGCTACAATTCAAATGGATAAGCTAGAACCTTTTCTGTGGCGTTCTACCAACCAAACAACTAACCAGTCCACAAGCCAAAGTTATGGTATGTTTTTTGTTGACCTACAATTCATTTGGAGCAGCTAGAATTGAATCTAAAGCCTTCCATTCACTGCTGAAATGCTCTACGAATTAAACAACTGACCCCCCTATGACTAGCCCATAAGCCAAATTTAGGAGGGTCGCTGTTTTAACTTGCCTAGAGTTTTCAAGCATGCAGTTTAAGGTTTGTTTTGTTTCTTTCCAATGGTTTTTTCTCCTTCTTTCTCAAGTTGGTTCTATTCAACCAATGAATCCATTCATGACTAGGGGCGCAGAGAGCAGTGGCCCCATTACTACCTGCAATTCTTGATCCCCATTGATCATTTTTGTTCGATGCTGCAGCTCAAAATCTCAATCAAATCATAATGAACAATTCTTGAATTCAACTAAAATCGAGTCATATCATATTGAACAATTTTTGAATTTGATTAGAGAATATGAGACAAACATATTAGGATTTTCTGTCAAATTCATTGATGCATGTTTGATGAGTAGTGGTTCTCAATAACCCATATCTTATAAGAATGAACGGTACACTTAACACTCATGATACAAATCATACTGAACAATTGTTGAATTCAGCTGAAATCTACGACAAATCCTATTACGATATTGTTATCAAGAATTCAATTCTGTAGTTTTTGAATCAAATTCATTTCCCCACGTTTCATATATTATGATTCACAAGAACCCATCTCTCGCAAGAATGAATAATACTCTTAGACACGTTTCATAAATGATAATTTACAAAAACCCATCTCTCATAAGAATAAATAATACACTTAGAACTCAATGATTCTTAAATTCGACTAATTTTGAATATTTCCATTGCAGGTGGTCTCTCATAGCCGGTCGACTACCCGGGCGAACGGACAACGAGATAAAGAACTACTGGAACTCACATCTGAAAAGAAAACTGCTTAGTAGGGGAGTCGATCCGAAGACCCATCGACCATTTTACAAAACCATCGCCCACAATCAGATCAAATCGACCGAACTTGACGTTCTCACACAGCCCAAATCAGAAATCGACCAAGAAAAATGCTCGGGCGAGACTGTCGACGAAGTACCCCAATCTTCAGAAGGCGAGCATTGTGAGCAAGGAATAACAAGTGATTCCCACAATCACAATCACAATCACAGAGAGATTCTCAATCTGAATCTGGAACTTTCGATAACTTCTCCGTCGATTTATTCATCTGCTCGAGACGAAACAGTCCATTCTGGCAGCCATGGCTGCCATGCCAAGGACGAATTAAACGGGCTAAATTCCGTGGGATGCTACGTAGATTTCCCCCGTACAATGCTCTTGTTGAGATAGGATAGATAAGGATGTGGGCCGTAGATGCAAAAAGGTTACTTTGCAATGTTGTATTGTTTTAGTATAGGACGAGATTTTTTTTGGGCAAGAACCTTCTTACATCTATTACGTCATGTCCAAATAATAGTTACTGGTTACACTATTTTAACCTTGTCTCTATCCAATTGTATTAACCGAGATATAAATTAGACTTAGTTACTTGTGCAATCCATAGAAATCCAAGTTATTCCACTACTCACATCTATTATGTCATGTCCAATGGTTACACTATTTCAGCCTTGTATCTCTCTAATTGTATAAATCAAGATATAACTTAGACTTAAATTACTTGTGCAATCTATACAAATTCAAAGTTATTGCACTACTCATTTAGTAGCATCTCATTCAGGTAGTATTACAAGAATCGATAGTCATTAGAACCAATCTTATAATTCTTAATTCGTAATATTTGAATTAAGATTCAAATCTATGAGCATTGTCTGTGTGTGGTCATTATCGATATGGACAGATTCAAAATATTTATGTAATCCAAATAAAATTTAAATTACTCAACTACTTATTTAAGTAGCTTTCTGAGAATCAACAGTCATTATAACTGATCTTATAATTCCCATATTTAAAACGGACTTGAACTTGCGATCACTGTCATATTTCAATTGGATTCAAACATTGACACTACCTATTATTTGAAAAAATTAGTTTTTTCAAACATGGAGAATCAAGAGTCATCAAAATTGATCTTATAATTCTGAGCTCATACTTTGTTTTCTTTTTATCTAAATGTAATATTTGAATTAAGATTCGAATCTATGACAACTACCCATATTTGAAGTGGACACAAACATGCAACGACTATCCTGATTTGAATTAGACTCAAACCTATTACCACTACCCATATTTAACTTGTGGCACAAATGTGCAACCATTATCAATATGGATACATATAAATTACTTATGCAATCTATACAAAACTCAAATGGTTCCACTACTTATTCAGGTGGCATATTGAAAATAAATTGGATTTTCTTTTCAAACCTGGAGAATTAGAGTCATCAAAATTGATCTTATAATTCTGAGCTCAAATTTTGAAGTCTTTTTGTCTAAATGTATTACTTGACTTAAGATCCAAACCTACGACAAATACACATATTTGAATTGGACTCAAACCTACGATCACTGCCTATATTTGAATTGGACTCAAACCTATGATCACTACCCATATTTAAATTGTGGCACGAACATGCAAGCATCATCATTATGGTAAATCACTTATGCAATCTATACAAAACTCAAATTATTCCACTGCTTATTTAGATAACGTTCTAAGCAATATCTAGTAGATTCCC
>MU224190.1:1065369-1094789 GCA_018584345.1 Thuja plicata | reverse complement strand
CAAACCAGGGAAAACCAATACTCATTAGAACTGATCTTATAATTCTTTATCTAAGCATAATATTTTAACTCGCGACCACTACCCATATTTGAAATGGAACTTGAACCTACACCACTACCCACTTTTAAATTGGGCCTCAAATGTGCATTAAGACCTCTTCATCTGAACATAATTTTGTGGTTATATCTTGAAGGCCTCTTCATTTGAACACAATAGTTATATTGAGACTAGAACCTACAACCACTATCTATATTTAAATTGAAACTTGAATCGTCAACCACCATCCATATTTGAATTGGAGCTTGCACATTCTAACACTACCCATATTAAAATTGAAATTCTAACCTATAACTAATACCCATATTTGAATTGATGTCCAAACCTCCAACTATTATCCATATTTAAATTGAAACTTGAATGCACAACCACTATCCCTATTTGAATTGGAGCTCAAACATTCAAGCACTATCCATGTTGGAATTGAGATTCTAACCTATAACTACTACCCATATTTGCATTGAGATTCATCCCTACTACGAATATTTAAATTGGGACTCGAACCTGTAACAACTACCAATATTCGAATTGGGACTTCAACCTGCCACCATTATTAATATTGAATGTAGTTATAAAATAAATAAAACAATGATCTGCCACGATTAAAGAAACAAATAATGTTGGGTAGTTGAAGGGAAGCTGTCAGCTTCTCTACGTTTTGACTGGTAGTTTACGCTGTACAACGGAATTCTCGTCTCCGTCTTCGTACGAGAACAAGTAAGTCAATAATTTAATTCTTAATGCGTATCGTTGTTATTTTCCATATATTGCATTGTCTCTCATCTTTCAACGTACAGTGCTTTCATAATTATCTTATTGAAATTCTAGATTTCCACTTTACCGTCGTCTTCAACATAACATCGAGTGTACTCGATAAATGAAGTCGCACGTCGGCCACCTTTTTCTCTGCCATTTGTGGTAAAATACCTACTTTTGATTGACACCACCCAATGTTTCAGCATTAAAGTCAAACAATTAAAAAATATATAAATAGTATGAATATAAATGTAACATGAATATTGTTATTTTAGATTATGTATCAATCTTGTGATTTATTATTAAGATGGGCAAGTAAGGGAAGGGAAACACATCATATTGTATTATCTATTAAGAGAAAAGAAACATATCACATTTAATGATTTGAGACAAGAAAAATGTATCATATTGTATGATATAAGAGAAATAATCGTATCACAATCTATGATCTAAGGGTCCATTTGGTGCCAGGGATTAACTTGGAATAAACATTAGTTAATGCTAGAATAATTTAATTCTCTGTTTGTGGCATTTTTCGAATTCTCGAATTAGAAAACTAATCCCCATTTTAGAGCCAATGCTTGCAATAGTTAATTCTAAAAAAAAGCTGGAATTCATTTCTTATTCGAAAATAAGCTATTTATGGATTCAAATTTAATTTTTTTTATTAATCTTTTTTTTTAATGTGGGTATGTATATATATACACATGTATGTATATATACGTGTGTATATATACACACATGTGTGTGTATATACACACATGTGTATATATATGTGTGTATATATATGTGTGTATATACATATGTGTATACATGTGTGTATATACATATGTGTGTGTATATATACACATATGTGTATATATATGTGTAGATATATACACACATGTGTGTGTATATACACACATGTATATGTGTGTATATGTGTGTATACGTGTATGTGTATATGTGTACACAAGTTTAAAATACATATTGTTCAAATTAATTAAAAAAATAAAAAATAATCCTTGTTCCAATTCTACAATATGGGATCCAAATGTAGAATAGCTTATTCCAGCTTTCATTTGTAGGATTAATTAATCCAAGAATAGGTCCTTATTCCAAAATAGGCCTATTCTAGATAAGTTAATGCCATGCACCAAACGGGCCCTAAGAGAAGAGGAATGTGACACTCTCTATGATCCAAGAGAAAAGAAAAGTATCACACTTCATGATCCATAAGAAGGGAAATGTATCACACTCCATGGTAGAAGAGAATAGAAATGTATTACTTTATGATCCAAGAGAAGAGAAATGTATCACACATGTGATCTATCAAGAGAAAAGAAACATATTACATTCCATGATCCAACACAAGAGAAATGTATCCACTCCATGGTCTAAGAGAGAAGAAACATGTCACACTCCATGATCCAAGAGAAGAGGAGTGTATCACACCCCATTCTCTAAGAGGAGAAATCTATGAAACTTCACGATCCAAGAGAAGAGAAACATATCACTCTATGATCCATCATTACGATGATCATCAAGAGGAGAAATGTATGAAACTCCATGATCCAAGAGAAGAGAAACATATCGCACTTTATGATCCATCGTCACAATGAGGATCAAGAGAAGAGAAATGTATTACACTAAATGATCCATTAGGATGAGGAAGCATGAGAAGAAATGCATTACTCTTCATGATCCTAGAGAAGAGAAATGTATCACACTCTATGATCCAAGAGAAGAGATATATATCACACTCTATGATCCATCATCAAGATAAGAAAAGAAGAAAAGAGAACTCTCTTGCACTCTATGATCATAGAGTGTGATCCGAAGAGATATATATCACACTCTATGATCCATCATCAAGATAAGCAAGCAAGAAAAGAGAACTCTCTTGCACTCTATGATCATAGAGTCTGATCCGAAACATTAATGAATCCAAAACCTACCTAATCTAATCTAAAAGCATTCAATCCAATGTTATGGCTTATGAATTTTTTGTCTATTTATATAAGTTATATTTTACCCAATAATTCTTAATTCATTAAGGCTTTATATTTTTTATTTGATATAGAGTGTGATTCGAAACATTAATGAATTCAAAACTTACACAATCTAATCTAAAATCATTCAATCCAATATTATAGATTCTAAATTTTTTGTCTATTTATCCAAGTTATATTTTACCCAATAATTCTTAATTCATTAAGGCTTTATATGTTTTATTTGATACTATCCACTTAACCAAAACACAATCTCGTAGGAACAAAAGACCTATCCAACTGCACTTGATTGATTTTCCCTCTAACTTTGTTACAAAACAATTGATCGAAGTGAAGAGAATTGTAACACATTCTATGATCTAACATAAGAGAAACATATCACACTCTATGATCTATTATCAAAATGAACAAATAAGAAAAAAAATGTCCCGCATTCTATTATCGCTTAGATAAACAAACAAGAGAAAAATCATATCACCCTATAATCCATCATATAATCCACCATGATAGATCATGAACATTAATACATTAAAAACTTATATAATCTTAAATTAAAACATTCAAACAAAACAATCAATGTAAGTCCACTTTACTGATGTGACCTCCAACTTTGTTGAAAAAATGCAGGGCAGCCATTAGAGTGAGTCAGCAGAGCTTATAGTGAAACACAGCTCATAACATTACGACTTGTGAGCACAAAGACAAGAAGTCGTAATGAGATAAGAAATAGCGAAAAATAGCTCGACAGAAAGCTGTGAGTGGCTACGATAATTTCGTCGGTCACGCACTTAATCCTGTCTTTTTCCGTCTTTTGACGAGATCTTCGGATTGGTCTGATTGTTTGGCCGGTTTCACAGGATTTGCTGATCAAGTCTAAGTATTCGCTCCTCTTTATCTACAGCATTCAAAACAGCATAACGTTCATTCCTGTATTATAGCGTTTAATATATACAAAAGCGTATGGTAAACTATGTTGTATAAATATATTGTTCTAGTGTATGACTATGACAGATTTGATGTTTTCGCTTATCTTGAATTAAATTCATATTTAGAAACATTATTTTATTTTGATCAAAACAATTTTAAATTTGAGATAGTAGTTTCTTATATCAATTTGAGAGTGGCACATGTCATAGTGATCCAATTCAAAATTATAGGAATAGTTTTTAAATTGACTTTAATTTTTTTTGAAAAAATTGATTATGACCCATGCCAAAATATTAACGAGTCTTTAAGTGTGGATTGCCATGTCCAAAGGGGTCAAATTGTGCATCCTATTTAGGTTAATCAGATTGTATTGTTTAATTATATTCACTATTCCTATATTTTTAAAAGGAAAATATTTTTATTTTATTTCTTCATTTTGATGAGTTGGATACGAATTGGGCATGCAACTTTCTTATGCAAAAATAAAACATCTCAAAAACAAGAAAAAATAAAAAGAGTGCATCAAGTGAACCATCAACAACTTTATTCATAAAGTAACATTAAATTAGATCTTTCTTTAGTTGTACATCACAAAGGTATAAAAAAGGTGTTACTAGGAGAAATATTTTTAACTTGCACGCCTTTTGTTTGCATGTTGGGTGCTTATAGCATCTTGTGCTCTCTATGATATTTGTTGCAACAACCTTTTTCTATGCATCTTTATCCATACAAAGATTGATGCTTTATTAATGTTGTGTGTCTGAAAATTGGTCTAAGCTAGATACACAACACTTCAATGAGTCATTAGTCAATTGCTTGAAACAAACTAAATTACCAAAATATAAAACAACCAAGGCGACTCATTGACTTCTAGTAAATAGGAGTGTGGAATTGCTCTCAGATCATTGCAATTCTAGTGACTTTAGACTCTATCTAAACGAAGGATTTGACTGATTCTAAGCTAAATGACATACAAGATGCAAGTACAATTAATCTAAGATTTAGTTAAGATATATTTTAAAACCCAAATCAAAGTGTGATCTAGATTATGAAATGAAATGCTTTGGAATCAATCTAAACAATCTAACAATGCTTAAATGATAAATGCTCAAATGTTAAGATAAACATAATTCTGCATAATAATAATACTCAAAAGTCTGGGATCCTTTGTGAGGAAATGAAGCTCTCTTTTATAGAAAATCTCTCTCAAATCGACAACCGAGATTGAAAGTTGAAGAACGGTCAAGATTCAGCTTGAAGAAGCACAATCCACGTGCACGAAGAATGATTGGTCGAGAAAGTCCGTTAACTGAACTGACTAATCAGTCATTTAGGAGACTTCCAAAATCTATTGTTAGTTAACTAGATTGTTTCCAAAATGAGAAGCAGAAAAGAACCAGTTAACTAAACAAAACTTATTTGTTTCTATTTTGATGTTCTGTTGACTGAGATGATGACATAAGATACATTTTTAAAGATTTAAATTGATTTAAATGCACTTTTTACTCAAATTTATTAATTTAATTCCTTTTTGAATTTAAATGACAATTTAGTAATTTATTTAATCAACATTAATTAAATGAATAACATAATGTTTATTTGTCAATGTTGTGTGATTTTAGGAATTAATTAATTAATCAAGTGTGATGATAGATTATGCTGAAGAAGTTGAATTTCCTTTAGAGTTAGGACTTAGGATGATCAAGATTAGGGTTTTCTTGATGAGAGATTGAGATTAAGGGTCTACGGTTTAGATGACCATTTTTAGGTCATTACATTTGCCCCTCTTTGAATTGATGTGCACTCAGCGCATTTAGTCAAAGACCAGTTAGCGATAAGACGAAGAATATTTTGATTTGAAGCGATGAAACCATTCTTTCGAAGAAGACCGACTCTAAGTTTGTTTGAACTAAGATCGATTAAAAGATATAAAACAAAGTGCTCAGTTTGATTTAAAGAGATGAAACTGAACATCTGTCAGAGACTCTTAAACATTTTGATTGGTTTGAACAGATAACCAGTTTGATTTGAAGCGATGAAAATCATTACTGTTAAGAAATTTGACTAGCAAGAAAATTGACTTGATTTGAAGCGATGAAGCCAATTTGATCATTGTGTCTGGTTTCAGCCATGAATGACCCATATAAGACTGATCTATCTAGTTTTGAGTGTATCCCTTACTGTATAAGATGATTGATTGGGTCGTTGTCTTTGATTAGAGATAATCTCAGCTTGATTTGAAGTGGTGAAGCTGAGATGCCCCTAGCGATGGGGTCTTGAAAAATGATGTGATCATTGATTTGTTGATGTCATGACCTTTCCCCCTCAGGAGCGAAATCAGAATATGGCTAGGTGCCCAATGATCAGAAGAAAGTTGATTGATTAAACTAATGTTGAAAGAAGCTAATCTAGTTGGGAAGAGGTGACAAGCGTTTAGGACATAATCTACACTTGTTGTGAGGTCATGTTGACCAAGATTGACCAAAATCTTGACACATAAAATGATTGGAAGAAAATCCTGAGAGATTTACATTAGTTCAAAGTATGAAGAGACTAATTGCGCAAGTGGTCAACTGTGGTTGACTAAAAAAGTCATCTATCAAAATTGGCAAGTAAAATGATCTCAGATTTTGGTTTTAATCCTAAAAATGGAATCAGGATGGTCGAATTAGCCATGGGAGCAATTTTCACGTCAATCAGAGCAAGTTGAAAATTAGGTTAAAAACCTATATAAGGGCCAAAAAGGTCATTTTCATTTCATTTCAAACATTCAAAAATTCAAACCTTTCTCTGAGAAAAATGGTGGTCCTGGTTCATACACATCGATTCAAGCACCAGAGACTGCACAACATGCCTTAGAACTGCCTAGCAGCGGTAAGTGCATGAAAAACCAACCTATTGTTTCCTACATTGTGAATTTTTATCATATTTTTGCATTATTTCCACATTTTTAATTGTTAAACTATGGATTCTCGTATGAGTTCTCCCCAGAGCTCGTGTGAGTAACTGTTGCCCAACCTTTTAGGCCATTACATAACCTGTATGGCCAATTCCCAGAGCTTGTACGAGATCATTCAAAGAAGCCCCCTTATTTGTATGAGGAATGTTGTATACTCGTATCCCTCTGATTACTCGTATAGGCCCTTGTGAATACTCGTACGAGTATGTAGACTAGTTTCCCACTCGTATGGAAAATAGTGCTTGTATGTAACCCTATAAACAACAAATTATGATTTCGTACATTGTTGATTTGGCCTCTTGAGCATGTTGTATATTGTTTGATCTGTGCTTTTGGTCCCTTGGATAGACGTACTGATGCTTTCATTTCTCATTTTGCAACCTCCTAATGTGTGGTTCATGATCACTTATCCTCCCACAATGCGCTTAGTGGGCTGATTGGATGACGATCATAGGGCGGTCATGATAGAGTGTCGATTTGGTTGATGGGGATCCCTGATATCAGGGTGAACAATGGACTTCTGATCGCTTTGGTAGAGCAGTTTCACAGTGAGAATAACACATTCCATATGCCCATTGGTGAGATCACAGTGACACCAGAGTATGTATACAACATCCTCCGCATTCCATTTTGTGGTGCATAGGTTCAATATGAGTCTGCACATAGGACGAGCATGCTATCCCTACATCAGATCTTTGGTGATGAGGATATTTTAGAGCGATGGATATCATGGGACACCATGATGACTCGATATGCAGGTGAGTACCCATTAGCTTGTGTCATGGCAGGATTGATTGGATGTATCCTTATGTTAGATAGGGGTCAACAGGGGTTCTAGTCTAGATGGGGTTTGATTTTAGAGGAGCTGAGTAGGCTAGATCAGTGAAGCTCAGGTGGGGTTCACGCCTCCTAGAACACTTATACCATGAGCTCCATGAGATCGTGTATCACGAGGCCAAGAGCCTTGCAACAGGGGTTCTAGTCTTGCAGATTTGGGCTTGGGAGCACATTCCCATACATAGGCCAGTCATCGATGATGCCCGTCAGATGGGTCATCCATTTATTTACAGGTATGCGGGTTTTTTCTGACCCAACCCCATCTAGGGAAGATGGATTACTGGCGTAGACAGTTTGATGACCTGATAGTGGTCATATGGTGACCATATAGAGGTATAGAGTCGTGGGGTGATTGGCGAAATCATAGGTGAGAGATGTTCATGACATGTCCACTAATCAGAAGCACCACCATATTCATTGAGAGATTTGTGGTATCAAGAATACATAGGTAGTTTGGGAGGCCCCAAGCAGTGAGCTGTAGGGATTAACGTGGGCATCATGGGCTTATCTAGAGGCTATAACAGAAGCCAGTGTGATGCTAGAGTACAAGGACTACATTTTTAGGCATATATTCCTAAGGTTGACAGATCCAGTAGCCCAGGCCCCACGGATAGATGAGGGAGGACCTGCCCTAGGTAATATACTAGCAATAGTGTAGAGGCCAGTGGGAGGAGATCCTGGTATGAGTTCTAGCTGAGTGGTACCAGTAGTATGACATTAGCGTAGGGGTGAGGGAAGTAGTTTGGGTTCCATGAGGGTGAATATACCTTATGGCCGATAGGATGTGCCTTTGGGTGGACATGATGTACCTTTAGGTGGACAGGATGCCCTGATTTTGATACGGCTACTTGACAAGTTAGGCAGAGGCGTGATGTACAGGCAAGGCATAGGGAGCAAGATGAGCAGGCAGACCCAAGAGAGCAGGAAGGGGGTCAACGACAATGTACACATTAGGATATGATACACTCACTTAGGGAGAGGGTCAGGGGTCTGTAGATAGATGTGGTTGTTGCTCAGACCAAGGTTACCGAGTGAGATAAGCGCATATAGGACTTGATTGTCGAGAGAGATCAGAGGATTTTTTTTTTCATTGCAGAGCGAGATCAAAGGGTTGCCTCTAATATTGTTGAGCATGATCAATTCTAGTGCATATCCACACACCAAACAAGAAGGTCTTCTTATTATGTCGCAACATACAATGATGCAGTTTTTTGCAGCACATCAGGTCATGCCCTTTTCACAGTTCATGGCTAGATCTGAGGGTGCCTGTATTCCTCATGTAGATGATGTCTAGCCTCTATCACGTCCACCACCGCACGTTCCTAATGCTAAGGTCATGGCTAAGAAATATCCTTATTTCTCTTATATTTCATCTGATACATTTTGATGTTATGCCCATTTTTGGCTTTGTATATGATGACTTGCTCAGATGAGACATGTTGTATATCTTGATATTTTTGATGTACCCCTGACATTGATATAGAGAGAGAGACATTTGATTTGATCTCATTGTACATGTTTTGGATGCTTTTATGAGATGTTTTATCTTCTTATGATGTTCTATATGGATGTGTTTTTGTCATCACCATGTATGTTTATGATGCTTTATGGATGATTATGCAAATGTATATGTAATAGAGTGTTTATTTGATGTTGCAAATTGATGGATGGATATGGTACTATTCTTGATGATGCAATGTGATTGTTTTGTTTTATTTTATAATGCATATATGTATGATACCTTTATTATGCCATGGGTATACAATGTGTAATGGATTTATATGAAGCGTATGTGATGCAATGGATATGATATGAAATGTTTCTAACATCTCTTGTAGAATTTGTTGTCAACAAATGTACTCAATCATGTACCCATATTGATTCACATTGTTTGACCGCTTGGCAGAAGAAAGATTGATCAAACTGAGCTTCAGATCCCCACATTAGATAGAGAGAGTAGAGATATTATGTAAATTTCACACAATGCAGCTACAATGAAAGAATATCATGAATGAAATCCTAGGACTTGGTCACTGTAATTGAGCTTGAAATTTTCATCATTGAGTGTTTGGGACATCGGAGTCGATACAACCTGTTGAGCTATTTTTTGAAATTTTGCATCTTGAAGCATAAAACCTATCTAGAAATCAAATATGAAGGCATATTGTAGAGATCTAGAATGAGAAAATACCTTTGAGACATTCAAAAGGGACCTTTTTTGCTATTTTGCGGTAATGAGAAGTGGCAATTGCGAAATGGCAAAATTTTTCTATTTCGGGGTAGCAGAAAACAAAGACAGTGAAACAATGATTTCTCCCTATCTCACAAATTGAATTATGGAGAGTAGTGAATAACAATTTTCTCTATTTCATGATGGAGTTTTTAACAAGTTGCGAAATGATGAAAAGAACAATCAAAATTCTGTCAGCAAAGATTTCAGAGATGTTGTAATTTTGACATGCTGCAAAAATAATGTCACCAAAGGATGAACCTGATCAAAATTTAACAATCTAAAATAGACCCAGCTCGGAAAATCAAATTTCCTATCTCTAGTAAAAATATGATGTTTGTACAATCTATTTTGGATTTTATACCAAAGACAAATCCGAAAGATAGGTAGTTATTAGTTAGTTTGTTGATTAATTTTTTTCAAAAGAACTTTTTAATTTTAGCATAAGGTGATGTCTCTTCGCCCTAAAGGGGTGTGAAAACCATTCATCAAGATATATATGTGGTATAAAATGTAAAGGTAAAAATCATCGTCAACAATGTAAAAAAATTATTATTTTCTACTGTACTTTCTACAAGTGATCTATTGTACAGAAATTTTTATGAAGCATTAATATAAATTAGTATTTTCTCTAATTTGGAGTTATGGATTTGATCGTTCCTGATTGATTAGTCCTTTGTGATTTTATATCCAAAAGATAAAGTTACTTTAAAACTATATGTTTGGAAATTATTCCCATTATTCTGCAATTTGATCATTAGAATTATGAGGCACTATTAATTCTATCTTATTGGGCTCCTTAAGCTTGGGTTAAACTCAATAAAACTGATTGTAGCATAATAAAATAATCAAATACATTGAAGAGGAGCAGTTGATAGGATCATTTAGGTGGTGTTCTTTGTCTCACTTAGTTGTACATAGGATTAAAGAAGGAATTGTCTCTATTTCCCAATAGAAGAAAGGCACCGATCTATTATCCTTAAGATTAAGTCTTTCTTTGAGAAAATTATAAGTAGAAAGCAATCATCAATATTTATTTCAAACCAAATAATACATTATTTTAAAACATTCTTTCAATAGCATCTTGTTAAAGCATTCTCACATAATCTAAATATTTAATAGTTGTGATATTCACAATTTGATCTATCTCAAGAGTTCACTTGCCATCTTGAGAGATCACCCAACTTTAATGTATAATTGTTATCTACTATAAAAATCCTTAAGCCAAGAAGTTTGGTTGAGGTATAGGCTTACCCGCCTTGGTTCTGCAGAGCCTGAAGTTTAGGGGAGGAAGACCATAATTGATCAATCGCGTTCGTTGGCCAAGACAATTGGATAATCCCAATATTGAGTAGGCAAGCTCATAGGAGTTCCAATATGTTAATTTGGGAACCAACAGATTGGCGACTCTATTGGGGAGTTGTAAATATTTTTTCCAAAATCTTTGGTTACAAAAGTTTACTCTGCTGGAAAGAAGAACCTAGAAGACCAGCAAACAATATTTTCCTTGAAGAGAAGTGGCGACTCTATTTAATAAAAAAATTTCCACTCAGTGAATCTATTGAGGGAGAAGACCCAAAAGAAGATAAGTAAAGTTTTCCTCTTTGAAAGAGGTGGCGAATCTATTGACAAGAACCTAATGTATGAAGAAAGAAGTTACTACAACTTTAGATATTCAGAATGTACCAAAATAAGCAGCCATTTCAGAGAAAACCATTTGTTTCAGATGGCATCAGGCCGTTGGATCTTAGAAGATTTCAATTTATTCCTAATAATTTATTCCCTAAACTCTCATGGCTTGTACCAAAGTTTCATCGGGAATGGGATGAATTAGAACTTGAGCATTTGGATGCATTTTACACATTTATAGAAGATCATGAGATTTGTGCAGAGGACTATGTGATGAAAGTTTTTGTCAGGAATTTGAAGGATTATGCAAGAAAATAATATGAATCTCTTCCTACACAAAGCATCTCATCGTGGAAAGAGTTCGAGCAATAATTTTTAGATGAGTTTCATGGCATAGTTGAAAAGGATGAGTATTTGTATACACCAAAAGAGTCTCAGTATCTTACTATGGATTCAGAGCCTTGTGTAGATTATTTATAAAATAGATACGAAGAGAATGATGACCCAAAATGTGGCTACATATCCCAGATAATCAAGCATGCATTTCTTGGTACAACAAGAGAATTCATCAGAGAAGAGAAGGTGAAGGAAAGCAGTAATGCGTGTGTGGATAGGACATGTAAAATGGATGTAGATGTGAGAAAGGATGAGGAAAAGGAGAATGTGTGCTCCATACTAAAAAAAAAATAGAATTGCATTATAGAAAAAGAATTGTATATGTATTCCTTGGATGAATTTATGAATATAAAGAGATATGAAACTGAAACACAAGTATTCATGAGGATGTTTAACATTTATAATGAGATACCTGTGGATATAAAACCTTCATTACCAGATAAAATGCATGAATTAGGGATTTTTTATAATCCTCAGATAAGAATTCTTATCAAAATTATATAGGAAGGCATCTTAGAAGAATAATCTAGTGATGTTTCAAATTTAAATAAGGAAGATGAATGCACTAGTCATGCAGAAGATAAATAAGCATCCATACTTGAGAACCATGATGAAACTTGTGTTGAAATAAATAAAAATGAAGAAGATTTAATAAATAGTGATATTTGTATGGAAATGCATATCAATGATTATAACGATAATGAGGAAGGTCTCCTCAGCGCAGAAGAGGTTTCAGATTTATTAGATATTGAATATCAGAAACATCTTCAGAGAAATGGTGCAAATTTATTCTCAGTCCACCATAACGAATAGACTAGTGAATCAATACACACGCGAGAGGAGGAAATTTCTACAGATAATGAAGATATTGGCCTAGTTGATGAAGTATATGAAGACACTCAAAAATATGATCCATCTAGTGAAAGTGTGCATTATGACCAACATACAAAAGAGGATACATGTAAGAATGGCCTCAAAATTATTTCAAACCCATTATATAATGAAACAATAGAAAAAGATCTTGCAAACTATTGTGATAATTTTTTCAGAGATGATTTCTTTGTATATTTAAATCCATTATATGAGAAGGGTGAAGTATGTTAAGATAGTATGGTTAGTATACTGAGTTTTGAAGATGAACGCTATAATGTTGAGTGTATGATATCATCCACAGAAGAATAAGCCAAAGGAATATGTGATGTTTCAAATCTTGAAACCGTGGAAAATCTAGACATAAATATTGGTATGAAAGTTTTAGACATGTGTAAGGAAGACGATGATCTTGGGGAAAAATCTAATCTCATAGGAGAGAACATGCCTCTACAGAATTGTCATGATCTAAATAATGGATTCACTAATTTTTAGGGACTCCCAGGTTTGATGTCATCTATTAATAACTATGGAAATCAATTTGGATATGTCTCTAAGTTAGGGAAAGGTATATTTATACACAAAAAAGAGTTTGGAAATAAAATATATCATATTGCATATGGTTATATGCATTGTATGGTGACACGGGACGCTGCAAGAAGTATGGATTTGGCTTATATAGTAATAACTATAACTGGATGAGAGGAGGTGTCAACATATTTTGTCAGACATATCTCAGCCTTATTTTCAGATTGATGTCAATGGAATGTGATGAAAACAATATTTTTGACAGAGGCAAATATTGCTTTTGCGTTTTGGTAGCCTAGGGTTACCAAATTATATATGATGTGATTTCTACACAGTGAATCTATAACCCAATTGATTGGCACTTTGTTTGCTTCTTCCAGAGAAAGCTGAATTCTTGCTATGCTCACAAGGAGCATACGTCCCCCAGAAAGAGCCACTTTTGAGACATTTTTTGAAATTTTGTATCTTGAAGCATAAAAACTATCTAGAAATCAAATATGAAGGAATATTGAAGATATCCAAAATGAGAAAACACATTTGAGACATTCAAAAGGGAAACTTTTTGTTATTTCACGGTCATGAAAAGTGGCAACGGCGAAATGGCAAAATTTTGCTATTTCGCGAGAGCAGAAAACAAAGACAACAAAGTAATGATTTTTCACTATCTCACAAATGGCATTAAAGGGAGTAGTGAAATAGAAATATTTTCTATTTCACGATGGAATTTTTAACAAGTTGTGAAATGACGAAAAGAACAATCAAAATTCTGTGAGCAAAGATTTCTGAAATGCTGTAATTTCGACATGCTACAAAAATGATGTCGCTAGAGGATGAAAATGATCAAAATTTAACAATCTAAAATAGCCAAGTGCGTATAATCAAATTTTCTATCTCTAGTAAAAATCTTATGCTCATACAATCTGTTTTGGATTTTCGACCAAAGCCAAATGCAAAAAAAAGGTAGTTATTAGTTAGTTTATTGATTAGTTTTTTTCAAAAGAAGTTTTTAATTTTAGTATAAGGTGGTGTCTCTTCACCCTAAAGGGGTGTGAAAACCATTCATCCAGATATATGTGGTGTAAAATGTAAAGGTAAAAATTATCATCAATAATGTAAAAAACTTATTATTTTCTACTGCACTTTCTGCAAGTGATCTATTGTACAGAAAAATTTATGAAGCATTAATATAAATTAATATTTTCTCTAATTTGGAGTTATGGAGTTGATCATTCCTGATTGATCATTCCTTTGTGATTTTATCTCCAGAAGATAAAGCTACTTTAAAACTTTATGTTTGGAAATTATTCCCATTATTCTGCAATTTGATCATTAGAATTATTAGTCACTATTAATTCTATCTTATTGGGCTCATTAAGCTTGGGTTAAATTCAATAAGACTAATTGTAGCATAATACAATAATCAAAGACATTAAAGAGGAGAAGTTGATAGGAGCATTTAGGTGGTGTTATCTGTCTCACTTAGTTGTACATAGGATTAAAGAAGGAAATGTCTCTATTTCCCAATATAAGAAAGGCACTGATCTATTATCCTTAAGTTTAAGTCTTTGTTTGAGAAAATTACAATTAGTAGAAAACAGTCATCAGTATTTATTTCAAACCAAATAATACATTATTTCAATAGCATATTGTTAAAGCATTCTCACATAACATAAATATTTAATAGTTGTGATATTCACAATTCAGTCTATCTCAAGATTTCACTTGCCATCGTGAGAGATTGCCCAACTTTAATGTATAATTGTTATCTTCTATAAAAAATCCTTAAGCCAAGAAGTTTGGTTGAGGTATAGGCTCACCTTCCTTGGTTCTACAGAGCCTGAAGTGTAAGGAAGGAAGATCATAATCGATCACTCTCATTTGTTGGCCAAGACAGTTGGATAATCCCAACATTGAGTAGGCAAGCTCGTAGGATTTCCAATCTGTTAATTTAAGAACCAACACAACCCTTACATTTGCCACTACAACCATAAGGATATGAATATGAATTTCATCGGATAAGATGTGGGAAATTAATGTAAGCATCGAGCCACAATAGATTAGATGACTTGAATGTTGTTTCCCATTGATGTTTCAAGGGTACACCAGTATCGGGGCATTCAAAGTTGAGATAACCATGAGTGCGATCTTGCATAAACAGGTAGAGAAATAACAGTCAAGGAGATAGTTCTGACCCCACCTTGGTGTGCAAGTAAACTGAGTCAAGGGATGTGAGGCTATTCCACCTTAATGCGGGAGCTCTTATCACATACACCCAATTTAGTTGGCATTTTAGGATCATCGAGACCACACCCACAAGTAGTAGACAAAGAAAAGATTAGAAAAAATTAATGAGAACAGACAACACACAAAGAGAAGTTCAGTATACTTCAGCTAGTTTCAAAAATTTTCTGTTGTGTATATGTATGGGGTGTTGAGAGATACCGTTGTGCTTATGAGTGTATTGTGTTTGATTGTTATCGATTCACTATTTATGTTTACATCATGTTATCCGATGTGTGTTAAGAAACACAAATGTGTCCAAATAGAGAGTGTTAAGAAACACTATTGACTAAGGTGTTAAGAAACACCGATGCGTCAGTATGAACTATCTGTAAGAAATGACTAAAAACTGACTCTAGTTTGGTTCATTGATTTGATCAAATGTGGGGGTCTTTCCCCTACTACTGAACAACAACAAAAGATGATGGACTTAACTCATACTGCTAGGACAAAGCTGATTTGATTGCCCCCAAACTATGACTCTGGATCAGTTTCAAGTCAAGTGGGTTCTCAGAAGAACCACCATGTCATGAAAGTGAATGAGAGATATGCACAAGCTATAAGTGAAAGGATTGCCAAGACCAAGTATTGATAGATGGAGCGCTAAGTAAAAGAAGTGTTTGTTTACCAGGTTTTCACCTACTTGGAAAAGATTATATTTTTGCTACCAGGATGCCTGTTTACCAGGTTTTCACCTACTTGAAAAAAATTATATTTTTGCTACAAGGATGCCTGTTTACATGTTGGTGGACATTGAGAATGCTCAGGTGTATAAATTCTTTAGATGGAGAGTTTTGATGGGCTCCTGGAGTTTTTCTCCTTCTGTGTAGAGCGTTGTTAGGCTCTGGAGCTGAATGTTGTAGTTATGATATATGGACCCAGCCAGTTGGGTTCAAATTTCCCCTTTTGTTCTCAATGAGATTGGTTGCAGGAATTATCTCTCAACACTAGGTCACCAACCTAAAGTTCTCTTGGTTTAACCTTTTTGTTATATCTTCTAGACATTCTTTTCTGATAAGCTCTGAGATGAACAAACACCACTTGACGACTCTCATCCATATGTTCCAATTCTTGTAGCCTTGAGACCCCATGGTCTTCATCTATGATTAGCCTTCATAGAGAAACCCTCAGAGATGGTAGTTCTACCTCTATGGTTAATACTGCTTCTGATCCATAGACAAGAGAAAAGGGAGTTTCCCCAGTAGGCATTTTGATGCTCATTCTATAAGCTCAGAGTGCATGATTGATCTGAGTGCATGATTGATCTGTAAGTGTCAATCCCTTCCAGAATTGTTCACAGTACGGTTTAAGATCTTGAGAAAATTTTTATTAGAGGCTTCAAAATGTACATTACCTTATGGATAGTAAATGGAAGAGTAGTGTTGTTTGATCTTGAAATTCTCACAGAGTGCATCTATATTGGTGTTTTTAAACTGTCATCCATTGTCATTAATAATGGCTGAAGGAATACCATATCTACAAATAATGTGATTTAGAATGAATAAGGCCACCTGTTGGCCAGTAGCTTTGATTAGTGGGATAGCCTCAACCCATTTCATGAAATATTTAGTGGCGGTGATGATGAACTTATGCCCATTAGAAGAAGCTGGGTGTATCTAACCGATGAGGTCAAATGCCCACTGTTGGAAGGGCCAGTGTGTGATAAAGGGAATTAGCTCCCTTGCTAGAGTGTATATAAGATTTCCATGTAGCTAAAATTTATTACACATCTTGGCATATCTAACCACTTCCTTTTCAATGTTTGGCCAGTAGTAACCTGCTCTCAGTAGTTTTCGAGCTAGAATCAGACCATTAGAGTGAGAAGAAAAAATAACATCATGGACCTCAACCAATGCACATTTAGACTCCTCTTTTTCTAGACACCTAAAAAATGTACCATCTAGCCCTCATCTATAAATTTCTTCAGCCATGAGAACATACTTCGAGGCATTGCACATAGGGTGTCTCTTTTCATTGTGGGTAAGCACATCAAGAATGGCCTGATGGCACAAGTAGGTGTAGACATGTTTGTAGAGACATGAATCATATCCTATGATAGTAAAAACCATGTAGGATTCATAGGAGTTGTAAGAAGGGAAATGAATTTCTTCCACCAGGAACTCATAGCAGATGTCTTCCTCTGGTGGTTGTAAGGATGCTAGTGTAGCCATTGCATCAACCACTTTCTTCAGTGTCTTGGTGATTTACTGAAATGTGCTGAAGGTAAAATATTTTTTGAAATCATTAGCCATTCTCTTATAATTCATGATTTTATCATCCTTAGTCTGGTAAACATTATTGATTTGGTTGATGATGAGTTGGGAGTCACCACAGATGTGTAACTCAGAGATGTTCCATTCAATAGCTAATTTGATTCCATTAACCAAGGCTTCAGATTCATCGATGTTATTTGTAAAAGGGAACAAGAGATTTTATGCCTTTGGGATGGAATAGCTTTGAGGAGTGATGAATATTATCCCTACACCTGAGCCCTATTGTGTGAAAGATCTGTTAAAGAACATTTTCCAAAACCTGTGAGTTATGTGCAGAATAGAGCCGTATGGAAATTCAACATTGATAGGGATATCATCCTGTAATGGAGCGTCATCCCATTGATCTGCAATAGCTTTTCCTTTGACTTCTTTGCGTTCAACATATATTCGATGTCAAACTCACTCAAGATCAAAAATGTGTTGGGTACTTGGGATTGTGTTGCAATTTTAGAATTTTCTATGGAATGAGAATAATCAGTCATCTAGTAGGAACATGAGGGAAATCCACCAAAGTGAGCCCAAAATGAGTATGAAATTGTATGAGGATACAATTATGACACTACATTATCAAAATAGGATTTAACATTAGCTCACCATTCCATGTGTTTCCCAACAACATAGTATTGTTGAAAGAATAAATAGAACTATCATGAATATAGTTTGAGTGATGTTATATCCAAAGAAATATAGTCACAATTTTTTTTGTTAAAGAGGCAAGAACATTAGTTTGTCTAGACCACCCATTTCCTTCATTTTCTCTTCACGATGAATTTCCATGTGAAGTTTTGTTTGATTGTCTTCCATCTATTAAATGAAATTTCTAGACATTTTACTCCACCTATTATGATTTGATTTGTAAGGATAAAAGAAGTTGGATTATTGAAATACAATATTTTGTAGGCTATTCTAAATATTTATAAGTACATATGTCGTAGAATGTGTCTAATAGTTTAAATTTCTTATTGCTCACAATGTTACATTTAATGAGGTAACCAAAACTACTACTGGTATTGAACATCAATTAATAAACCTTAAAATCCAAATTTATCTCTTAGAAATAACATCCTTGTGAGATTCCTTACTTTGGGTGATAGGTCATTTGGAACCACAAAAGCAATCTCTAGCACAATATATATTAAATTTATGGATGTCCAAGAAACCATTTCTAATAAAAAGTTTCAAACTTCGAATAAACATGGGATTTTGGAAACTACACAACAATAATTGGACAAGGATGTACCTTCTAATAAAAATAGAAACATTGATTGTTCAACCCTGGTTTTCACATAAATGGGTAAGAGAAGTCCATCAAACTCTTAAAAATCTAAAAAATAGCACTAGAATAAAATTGATAAAACACTCTTTCTTAACCGACCATAACTCCATTAAAACATAGACAATTTGAATTTCGCGAGGAAAAAGGCTCTGTAACTTGATGTGTTCTGGTTGTTGACATACATGGCCAAATTGGCCTGACAAAAATCAATGCAGACCTCGCGATGTTGTCCCCATTTATCTTCCCTAAACCTAATAATGGGTACTCATTCTCTGGGTGCAAATAAAGAAGGTCGTGGCAAGACCTTCAAGCAAGCGCTTAGTGAGGAAACAGTTATACTGTAGGAGGCTAAGTTCATCATCATTGGCAGCCTAGCTCCAAGAGTAGGAGAAGGAACCAACACTAGAGGTAAAAAAATTATTTCTACTACTGCATGTATTATCAAACCTAATTCTCATATGTCCATTTCTATTGAGAAAGAGAAGGACAGCCTTAGGAACTCTGCAATCTTTTTGGTAGACCAAGACATCAATAAACTCCCGTCAAGGACCTTCCTAAATGATTGGCTCCATAATATTTGGGGAAAAAATTGGATTTCATTTTTCCTTTCTTTGCATGGTTCAGAAAGGGTTGTTTTTTTTATTTTTTTTAAGAACCCCAAATCCCAGAAAGAGATTGCCACTAGACAATTCTAGAAGATTGGCAATTCCAACCTTAGGGCTCTGCCCTGGTCTCTCGACACTGTCCACAAAAAGAGTTAGCCCTATCAAGCCCCTGCTAGATTACCATGGGTAGCCTACCGTCATTTCTATGGAACACAATTCCTTAGGCCCTTGAACCCTTCGGCATGGTCCTTAGGGTTGAAAAAACTGACGTGCTTCTTGCCCACAGAGATGTTAGAATTTTGATCACGATGAACCCAAGGATTGACCTCCCGGGTGAGATTATTTTTGACCTAGATGGCCACACCTATAATTTCCCAATCTCCTTCCTAGGAGGTATTAATTCCTTCTTCCTATGCAGAAGGGAAGGCCACATGAGGCACGAGTGCCAATTTTTGAATAGAAAGAAGTTTTCCCCGAAACCTAAAGTGGGGAAAAACATTGACCCAGAATCCTCCAGTGGTAAAACAGACACTCCCACTCCCCATCCTAAAGGCTCTAATAATCTAGAAGTTGAAATCCTGGTCTCCTCAGAAGCAACTGCAGCTTCTTTAGAAGCACTCACAAGAGCATTCAATAAAGACTCATGTCGGATTCCTCCCTCTGGTATGAATATTGAAGAACTAATTGATCTCCTACAGATATAGAGCATTGATTTTGGGTTGAATTTGAAGAGTCCCGTATCCAAACATAGGACTCTGAATGCCCAAAAAATTGTCCTATAAAAGATCAAGAAGATCTCAGGCCACAAAAGGAGAGATCCTGCTCCTCCACTTAGAGTTTCTGGGCCAAACATTTTAGAGAATACGAACTAGAATTTAAGGAATACCACTAATGGTAAATCATATGGTGCACATGAAGCTATTAGAGAAGCATATGAAAAGGAAGATAGATTAAAAAATTTCTCAATCACTATGATACCAGCCCCCACTACCCAGGAGTATGCCAATCAAGAGATTATGTCTCCTTGTGAGAATAATATCTCTTGGGATGAGAAGCGTGCCTCCCCTAAGGAGTGTAGGATGGAAGACGACCCAGAAGAATGGGAGATAAGAGAATCAGATATGGCCATTGTTGTCTTTGAAGGAAATGGGCCAACTGAGTATGCATTCAAGGCCAAAAAGAAGTGCAAGAAAACCTTAACTGGGAAGCTAGTTATGGTTCAAATTGGAAGGGGAGAGGATCCACAGGAAGAGGATGGGGCTCCCAAGATCAGAAGGAAGAGAGGTAGACCTCCCAACCATGTTTCAAGTATCAAACCACTGAATATACAAAAGAGAAAACTTCCTAACTATTTTAAGAGCTTCCAAGCTCCTGTGGAAGAGGACTCATAATGATGATATGGATATTAAATGCGCATCCAAGAATGTGAGGACTGGAATCCCCAGATAGAAAGTATGTATTTAAGAGACTCATTAGAATGCATAAGGGATTTGAATTCCTTCTTCTCCAAGAAATTAAGGCAGTGGGATTCAATTTAGAAGTTTCTCTAAAATGCATATGGAAAGATTCCAGGAGTATTTACACCAATCACCAAAGAGGTAAGGGAGGGAGTTCTATACTTAGTCACCCCAGATGGGATAATAAATTTTCAGACTAGGGGTGCTCCCCATTTAATAGGACTGTTTGGGTCAGCCTTAAGCATGATAATGTTGAATTTTGAATATGTTCCATATATGCACCAAATGATCACTATGACATGATTAAACTCTAGGAGTGGATGTGCAACATGAATGAAATTCATTGGATTGTAGCCAAGGACTTCAACATGGTGAAGTCCCCACAAGATAAAGGAGGAGGGTCTAGAATGGAGTGGAAAGGCAATGAGAAGCATTTCTGGTCTAAGATGACTAGTAAGCTCAGACTATTTGATCCACTAGCTGGACAGAAGAATGATTTCAAAGGGATATGGCATACTTGGTCTAACTTTTAAAAGGGGAATAGAAGAATATATTGTAGGCTAGATAGATTCTATGTCAATAAAAACCACTTCAGTTTCAGAAAAGAGAATAATGGGATTGTGTTAGAGTATTACTATACTCCCTATCGGACCATCACCCTATAGTCTTCTCTATCTTTCATTTGGGGAGCACCCCCTCCCCAAAAGAGGAAACTACTAATTTTCCCTTAACACAACACTATTAAGGAGCAAGGACATCAAGGCTGCCACCCTTATGATTAGATGGTTCAACCATGAGGTGGCTAGGCATCAGAGTGCCATCAAGAGATGGAATCAATGTACAAATATTTGGAAAATAGTGTTCCAAGTGGTGGGGAAGAAGAGAGCTAAGGACACAAGGAAAGTAGAAACAGAGTTACAGATAAAAATGTGCCAAGAAGAGCATAGCATCCAACTAGACCCGATCAATGAAGTAGCTAGAGAAAATCAAGCTTGGTTCAGAGACTCACTGAGGAAAGTGCAGAAAAACAAGATTAATGGTGCTAGGATCAGAGTAAGAGCCAAGGGGATCAATGAGGGAGATAGGGGATCAAGGTTATTTTTCCAACTCCTTAAGGCTAAAGAGGCCAAGACTAGAATTGAGTGCATATGTCTGGAAGGAGATACCCTCACCTCATAGGAAGGTATCCTACAAGCATTCATAGAATTCTATTCCAAACTGTTTACCTTAGAGGATTCATGCACAAATATGGAGGAGAGGAGGAACAAGATCAAGAATATCATCCCTCCTCAACTCAAGGAAGAAGATTCAGTAGCACTGAGCAGCCTGATTTTAGTTGAGGAGATTAATGGGGCCATTGAACATATGAGAAATGAGAAGGCCCCTGACCTTGATGGGCTACCTATTGAATTCTATAAGGAAAACATAGATTGGATTGGGTAGGGCCTATTACAAGTCTACAATGAGGCATTTGAGGTAGGTTCCCTAGGATTGGAGATAAATACTGGTATTATTAAACTAATACCCAAGGATGGTGATACAAATATGATTAAGAATTGGCACCCTATTACCCTCCAAAATGTCTCATACAAAATCTTGGCTAAAGTTCTAGCAAGGAGTCTAGTAGATATCCTTCCCAAAGTGATTAGCCCCACCCAAAAAGGGTTTTTGAAGGGGAGATGTACATATTAGAGAACCTAATCACCTATTGGGAGACAATGGAATGGGAAAGAACCTCTAGACAACAAGTCAGCATGCTCTTGAACCAAATTATTGTGTTCTTGTCTTTGTCTTGGAGCATTTTGGTGAATTTGGTGTTTGATCTATTGGAGCAATATCTAAGACTCTTCATGTATTTGGTAAAACTCTTACTCTTTCTCACTCACTTGGATTCTTTCCTAAGCTCATTTCCAGTTTTTAATGTTTCTAATAGGAAGTTTATACTGACAATGTTAGAAGCTCTGGGATTTCCTAAGGAATTCAACATATGGTGCTTACCTTAATGAAGGGGCTACAACTGTAGTAGAGGTGAATGGGATGTAGTATGAACCCTTCCCATTATCCAGATCTATAAGGCAAGGTTTCCCATTAGCCCCGACCTTATTTGTGATAGCAACAGACTCCTTATTCTACATACTTAGAGATAATTCTATCTCCTTGAGGGTCATGGGAGTCAAATTACCTAATGATGAGGAGCTGACTAATGTCCAGTTTACATATGACACCTCCATTATGATAGAGATGCGTGAAAATAACTTTAAAAACCTCATGAACAAGTTGGACATATTCTGCTTGGCCTCAGGCAGCAAGGTGTCCATCCCTAAATCAACCTTGCTAGGATGGGGTAGCTCACCACTAGGGTGGTGCAATTAGTTTGGATTTTATTGGGGAGGGCCTCTAAAAAATGTCTGATACCTAGGTATTCCATTCTCTATTAAACCTGACCAAAAATACATGTGGGATTGGGTGAAGAATAAGATAGAAGGGAAGCTAAATAAATAGAACAACACGTTCCTCTCGTTGGCAGGAAGGATCCAAGTTTGTCAAAATATTATGGTTGCATACCCTATATATTACTCTTCAGCCTGGCTGTTTAATCAATCACAAATTATATTCACACACAAGGTTATCAGAGCCTATTTGTGGTCAGATGGTAAAGGGAAGAAGAAAACTCATGCTTTTAGATGGGACTGGTGCACTAGGGCTACTGTACAAGGGGGATTAGGATTGAAGGATCTTAGATGGAAAGGAATGACATTTGTTGTTAAATGGATAGCCAAAGCTTCTTAAGGGAATGAGCCTTGGAAGATCCTAGTAAGAAATAATATTAGCAAGGCCACCCCCAGCCCATGCTAAGCACTGGAAGAACCTGCCACTGATTGATCTCATGGATGGGAAATTCAAAGTGAACATTACAGGTTCAACAGTGTTCCAATCTATATGGAAAGGATGGGAGGAAATAAGATCTAGTGTGGTAGGGATTGGCTTATTTGATCAGAGTAGAATGTGTGTGGGGAGAGATCCATCTGGTGGAACCTCTACACTTGGGTGATAAACCTTTGGCTCAATTGCAAGGATGTTCTACAAGGAAGTGGAACTCCTTAGGCATAAGTTACTTTTCATATATCATTGAGGATCGGAAGATGATCACCTGGGATGACCTTGTTTCCAAATATGATATACCCCTCTCCTAGTGGAGGACATATACCACTCTAAGGGAGGCATGCTTAACTCTCAACCTCCCCAGAGACACCTCGGTTGTATCAGACAGACTAGATATAATCAAGTGGTCTGATGACACTCCACTTTGGAACACTAAAGCCAAAACAATGTATAAGATACTTGTAGACACAGATACCATCTTTGAGCACCTGAATGTTAAATGAAATCTTAACTTAGACTATACTACATGGAGTAAATACCTTGTTAAACTATGACACACCCTTGCTGAACCTAAAGTGCTCTGCTTCATGTGGCGTTTTCTTCTGCATAGGTTGCCTATTAAGAAGCCTTTTGGTGAACCAAATGCCTGCTCATTCTGCACTAAACCCTAGTCTATGCCACATATATTCTTTGAATGTGAGTTTGTTATAACCGTGTGGAGCCTATTTGGGCTGGAACTAAACAACTTTCACATACTGCATATCTTTTCTGGGAATTTGACAGGATTGGATAAAAGATGCAATTTTTTCTGGTCAACTCTTTCCTTTCACATTCTATGGCATATTTGGAAGTTTATGAATGATGATATTTTCAATATAGGAATAGATTTCATACTGAGTCTCTGCGAAGACTCATATCATTTAATGTTGCCTCGCAGGTCATCATGTGATTTTGCAGGTAAAAGAACACAAAGTGTTGAAAGTCATCATAGAAGTTAGAAATATTCTTAACAGAGAGTAGATCACCTGTAAAATGTCTACCAAAGCTGAGGGGGACTTTGACTATGATGTCACCATAGGGAAGATGCTGCAGCAGATCAAAGATCATAAGAGACTAACAAAAAATGAGAAAGATAATGGAACCTAACAATGCAGGGGAACACCTCAGGTGCAGACATTATGGCTAATAAACAAGAAGTAGGTAATAGTGACTCGACATGATTGAACCAAGTACCTCAGGATCAGACTTCAATTGGAACTCCCATTATACAGGATCCTAGGATCAGATCACAATACCAGACACCCATCTCTGTGCACCCTCCACTAGCCTCGGAGGCCTATATGTCGAATCCTTATAATGATATTTTTCAGGATAATTTGAAGCTCAAGTGGGCAGATCATCAATTTCCATGGACAACATGGTTTCCTAGATAGAAGCTTTCTAACAGTGGTATGGATTATATGTTTTGTAAACAGTTTGATTCACTTTTGGATACATGATTTCTTGACTCCCTCCGTAAGATAGGGAAGATGTAATATTTTGTAAGTTTGTACTTTGGTACTTGATACAACTGTAAACTCTTGATGATTTCCATATTTAATATATTGTAGTTTAAAAAAACCAAAATTGATAAGACAAAAAAAGTTATCCAAAGCAAGTTAACAAGATAGATGAAATCAAATAAAGAAGATAACCTGGAGTCTACTAAAGGATCATTAAATAGAAAAGAACTCTAAATCAAATTCATTTAAAACACATTAAAAATCTTTTGTGTGGAGCAAGCTATGCAAAATGAGTATGACATTCTTTAAAAAATGGTTCTAGGTAGTTGGATGATCCTACACTAGGTTTAAACCTATCAAAATTGCAAGTGGATATTTTGAAACAAGTATAACTTAGCAAATGACTTGCCTAAAAAATATTAAGAATAACATGTTGCAAAGAATATGTTAAAAAATAGGGCATAGTTTATGAAGAAATATTTATAGCTATAGCAAACTAGACCATCATTACTACTTTATTGTCTCCCTTAGCACAAAATGAAAGGAAAGTTTATAAAATGGACACAAAAATTGTACACTCTTGAATAATGATAGTAAAAAATTAACATTTATGAATTGGCCAAGATAATATGCAATCAAGGATCAAGAACACAAGTATGCAAAATATTTTTATAATTGTTATAGCAATCCCCCACTATACTAGTACCAAAAACTCATCAAGCACCTCTTAAAGTTGAATTTCAAAGACTTTGAATTTGATGATGCAACCATTTATTTTCTAAAAGGTAGATAGACTAGTTGTATATCTAGTTTTTGTATGGATGATCTATTTCTAAATTTTGGCAATGATGAAAATTATATTACTATTGTAAAAGAAGAATTGAAGCAAAGGTTTAAAATGAATGACTTGGACATCTTCTATTACATCATTAATCTTATAGTATGCCTAGGGTTATGGACATTTGACTTGTGTATACCTTCACTCTTAATTAAGTTATATGATCATTATTATATCTTCACTTAGAGATTTAGGTTGTCTTCTATGATATATTTTGGCATCTAAGTTGACTAAAGTAACATCCAAGAAAATAAGAGTATATATATAAGAGCTAATAGTTAATTTATTATCATGATCTTGTAATTTGAGTTCATTTGTGAAACTTTTAGATGTTTACCCCCTCAAAACAACTTATTATTGTATTATCATTTATCTTTTTATACAATTTATTTTGTTACATCCATTCATTACTACTTAGATAATATTGAAGTGATTTAAAGATTCAAATATATATTCATCAATCAACAAACATACATTGATAATCAACTATCAATACATTGATAATCAACTATCAATAAAAGATAATTGAAAAAATCAAATTTTACAATTGAATTCAACACATTAACACAAGTTTTCATTTGATTGAACACCATATAGGAGATGGCAATCCAGCATCAATTCTAGGTTCACACAATGAATTGCCACAATATAAGAATTGGATATTTTAGGGTTGTTGAAGGGAAGATACGTAGTTTTGATTGGTAGTTGATGGTGGAGGAGGGAAATTTTCGCCTGGGTATTCTAAATATTAAAGCCCTTCATTGTTGTCATCACTCAACGAACAGTGTTTTCGCATTTCAACGTGTTATCGGCTGTGCTGCAGAAATTATGTCCCACGTTCATCCTTATTGAATACCATTAATTCCCTGAATCATAGTAAAATACTTTTGATTTGCTCTGCCACATGAATTTATAAATGAGATGAACTGTCTAAATCTCTTGGCAGTAGTCAGTGTAGAATAATAGACATAATTAGCCTCGTTTTTCTTAATCAACAATAGTTTTCTTAAATTATTTTCTGTGATGGATTATAAAGTTTGATTCGTAATGTGGAGGAAACAATTAATAGAATTGATATCCAATGATCTAACAGTTAGAAGAAATTTTATTGAATATAATGTTTTATATTTTATATTTCAATTTTATTTGTTTAATCTTTTTATTTTTCAATACATTAGGATTGAAAAATTAATTCGCATTAATTTTCTAAACTATCTAACATTTTTAAGATTATATGACCAAATTAATTAAAATAGTGTTAGTTGTAGTTGATTCTAACATATCACTTGCATTTGACTGACATACTTTTATCTATCAGAAAATGAATGAAAGATTAAATTGAACAGAAGAAGATCAGTACTTTACAAAGGAATATTGAAAAATCTCACAAACTATTTTTGATATCTAGACATTAAGAATCTTTTATTCTATTCCACTCTTCTCAAAAAGAGTTTGATTTGATTTGTAAGGGAAAAATTGAGACTCCAAAATCCAGAAACAATTCATGTTAATTGATCCCCTAATAAAAGTATAATTTTCAATAATTGTTCACTTCAAAAAATTAAATCGATTGTTTTTAAATAGTTTTTTTCATTTGACATTAAAGATTACAAAATATATGACAACTTGTGATTTTAAAATGTTAAGACTGAAACTACTATTAGTATAAACTTTCTAAACCATCTTATCTTTGTTTTGGATCATTTGACCAGACAAGTATAAATGGCATTAGTCGTAGTTGACTCCAAAACTTCACCTACACTTCACTAACATACTTTCATCTATCAAGGACAAGTGAGATATTAGCTTGAAGGAGCGAAGATCAATATTTCACAAAGAAAAACTTGAAAGATCTCACAGACTATCTTTGATCTTGTAGACATTAAACATTTTATTCTATTCTATTATTCCCAATAAGAATTTGATTCAATTTGTGGAAGGGAAAAATTGGCATGGTTAAATCTAGAAATAGTTCATGTTGATTGAATCTCTAACAATTAAATGAAAATTTTACATGATCAATTGATATTTTTGAGTGTAATTTTTTATAGTTGTTCATTCCATAAATTTAAATATAGATTATTTTTATATGAAGGTTTTTCATTTGATATTAAGTATTACAAAATATTTAATAAATCTTTATTCTTTTAAAAAGCTAACACTGAAAATATTATCAGTATAAATTCTAAACTATCCAACTTTTCTTTTGAGTCATATGACCCAACCATTCAAAATGATGTTAGTTGTAGTTGCCACCAAAACTTCACCACCATTTCACTGGCATACTTCCATCTGTCAGAAGACGAAAATTAAATGGCAGAAAATCACTACTTCATAAAACAAAAATTGAAAATCCAACAGACTGTCTCATTATTTTACTGCATCATATGTTGTTCTGCCAAAAAATAAATGATAAAAAACAGAAAATCACTACTTCATAAAACAAAAATTGAAAATCCAACAGACTGTCTCATTATTTTACTGCATCATATGTTGTTCTGCCAAAAAATAAATGATACATTCAATTAAAAAACAGAAAATAGTACTTCATAACAAAAAAAGAATTAAAAAATTAAAAAATCCAACAGACTATCTTTGACCTTATAAACATTACAAACCTTTTATTATATTCTATTCTTTCCAAACAAAATTGGACGTGAAAGACTTATTAAGACATCATTTTCTGATTACTGTGAGTACATGCAGACATGTCTACATATACAAAATGTAATCTCTTTAGGGAAAAAAGATCTAATCAACTGATGTACAATCTAACCTTTCTGTTTGTTGATAAAACAAAAGGCTGCTATCTGAGTGTAAATACCTAAACATGGAAGTTGTTTGGTCGGCACCTCACAATTTGAGGAGACTCGTGGATGGGTTTGAAAGTGTGGACGGTGGGGAATATTCCTCATTGATTTAATGGGTAATGGAAAAGTCTGTGTATCATTCAGCATACACACAGTAGTGGATTCTTTGTCACTGTCAAACCCATGCTCATTATGCCTACTGTTGTCCTATCTAATATCACAAATTTTTTCAAATTTTCTATTAAGTTCATTGGATTTTCTTAATCAAAGGGTCAGATCAATAGTTCTAATATATATATATATATATATATATATA
>MU224190.1:1031032-1065319 GCA_018584345.1 Thuja plicata | reverse complement strand
TATATATATATAAAATTAGATTCATCATGCAACTTTATTGGTATCAATAAGGGAAGATTATTGGGATATGTGTGTATAATTATTAGATCAATTGTACAAATTTTTTGGTTGTAAAAGCACATGGATAATGAGGCGATAGAGAATATGTTTTGTATGATAATTTGAAATGACAACTTTTTTACCATTGTATGCATAATGAATCCCACAATGTTCATATCTACTACCCAAAAGTAGGAATAATAGCTATAAGCACTTAAGTTGCAAACAAAGAAAGCTAAAAGAAAATCATTGAAACTTAATGTACCCTTTAGGAGCTTTGGGTGCACAAGGTTAGCTATAAAAAATATTGTTGCTCTTCCCCTATAATCAATTAAGTCACATACGAAAACAACCATAACAAAATCGTGGAAATCTAATGTACGGTTTAGGAACTTAAGGTGTGCAAAGTTTGCAATAACGATTATTGGTGATCTTCACCCAATGTTTGGCTGAATCTGAAAAAAAAATAAAAGCTTTTATCTTTATTTGTAAAGGTTGGAACAAATTTCTATTTAAAATAGGGGGAAATTTTAATTTGGAATGAATGGTCAAAAATCAATTAGAAAATTAACTGGTTGGTTTTTTAGTTCTCAGTTTGTGAAAGATGAGGGGAAAAGGTTTTAGAAAAAATAATTTGGAATGATTGGTCAAAATCTAGCTTGATCTCTAAGTTCTTCAAAGATGAGGGGAAAGTGATTAAAAATGGAAATGGAGATGAAAATGGATCCTTTTATAGTCCACAATACTAGGTGATCTATTTATAAGTCTACAGATGAGTAATAGTAATATGAGACTACCCCATACACCTTGCAAGAGACACCTGACTATCCTACAAATGAGGGCAACATACCTTACACCCTATAGGATTTTATCCAAAAAAAAATTTGAATGAATGGCCAAAATCCAGTTAGAAAATAAAGCAGGTTTGGTTTCTAAGTTCTTGACGGGCAAGGGGAAATAGGTTATAGAAGTAAATAATGTGGAATGAATGACCAAAATCCAATTATAAATTCAAGAAAGGTTGGTTTTTGAGTTCCTTGAAAGATGAGGGGAAAGAGGTTATAGAGAAAAATAATTGGGAATGAATGGTCAAAATTCAAGTAGAAAATATAGTGGGTTTGGCATTTGAGTTTCTAAAAGATGAGGGATAAAAGATTGCAGTGAAAATAATTTGGAATAAATGGGCGAAATCCAATTAGAAATTAAAAAAAGGCATGGTTTCTCAGTTCCTAAGAGATGGGGGGAAAGAGGCTATAGAAAAAATAATTAGGAATCAATAGGAAAAAACCATTAGGTTTAGTTTCTAAGTTCTTGAAAGATGAGGGAAAAGAGAGAATGGAAAATAATTTGGAATCAATTGCCAAAATCCTAGTATAAAATCAAGTAGGCTTGGCTTCTGAGTTCCTAAAAGAGGAGGGGAAAGGGGTTGGAGAATTGTTTTTGGAATAAATGGTTTAAATTCAATTAGAAAATCAAGTAAGCTTAGTTTTTGAGTTCTTGAAAGATGAGGGAAAAGAGGTCATAGGAAAAAATAGTTTAGATTGGTTGACATAAATCTAATTAGAAAATAAAGTAGGTTGGGTTTCTAAGTTCTTGAAAGATGAGGGGAAAGAGGTTGTAGAAAATATATTTTGGAATGGATGGCCAAAATCCAATTATAGAACCAAGGCTTGATTTTTGAGTTCCTAAAAGATGAGAGGAAAGAGGTTTATATATTTCTGAGTTCTTGAAAAATGAGGGGAAAGAGGTTGATTCTTGGTTTGAGAAAGTTTTTAGATGTAAGGAAATATTTTGGAGATAAAAATCTATAATAAAATGGCTCGATTTTAATACTAAGCTCTCTCACATCTCTAGAAATGAGATTTTATTTTTAAGTTGGAATAAGAAGGGGGACAAGTTACTAATGATTCTAAGATCATTAAGAGATTCAATTTCCTCGTAGAAAAATATGTAAATTGAAGAAGTGGATATGGAAGAAAAATAAGCACAAGACTATATTATTAGTTCTTTTGGTTTCCCTATGGAACAATATGCTAATTGAAGAAATGGACAACGAAGAAAAATGTAATAACCCTTGCCAAAATATTAGATCAAATTTGGAGACTTTCCCTCAACTCCTATTTAAGATTTGTAAGAGTTGGAAAATAAAGGAGGTTTTTGAGTGCATGCACAATTCTGATATTTCTTTATCATGAAAGATTGTCCCTTCTCTAGTTTACTAAATTTTCTACTCTCAAAAGATATTGGATGACCTTTTTGTGTTAGTAAAACCCCTATACCTTTTCCAGATGCATCACGTTCAACAAGAAAAGTTAGACAAAAAATAGGAATTGCAAGCATTGGGCATGATCTCATTACGTCTTTGAACCTATCAAATGTTTTTTGTGCTTCTTCTATCCAAAAAAGGGCTCTTTTTTTGGTTAAATTAGTGAATGGGGAAATAAGATGAGAAAAACCTTTGAAAATTATTTTGTAAAAGCTACACAAACTAAAGAGCCCTCATAATTGAATAAGATTGATTGGTCGTGATCAATGATAAGTATTGTCTGAATCTTTTGTTGGTCAACTTGCACTCCTTTAAAACTTATTACATGTCCCAAATATAAAATTTAAATCAAACCAAATTCACATTTTGACAACTTAGCATATACAAATTTATGCTCCAAAATGCCTAAAATAGTATCTACGTGCTAGAGTGTTCTTTCCATGTTTTATTATAAATCAAAATATCTTCAAAGAACACCAAAAAAAATTTATCGAGATGTTTATTAAATACTTTATTCATGCAATATTATAATGTATTTTAAGCATTAGGGAGACCAAATGACATGACAAGAAACTCAAAATGTCCACAGTGATATTGAAAAGCAGTCTTCTCTAGATCTTCCTTCCTAATATGAATTTGATGGCACCTCAATCACAAATTCATTTTAAAGAAATATAATACTTCATGTATTCTATGCTCATTTTCATTGTGTCATCTTTCTTCTTCACAACTACCACTATAAAGGAAAATGAACTAGAACTGTCTTATGAATCATATGTCAAGGAGGTCCTTTGTGGTCTTCTTTGTTTCCTCTTTATAACACCTAGGATGACGTTATAGAGTATTTATAATAGATTTTGTACCTTTTTCTTACTCAATTACATGCTTGAATTCCCTATCCATAGGTAATCCTGAAGGTATATCATTGAAAACTAAATTATTCTTATCAAGGAATTTCTAAATTTAAAAGTGGAAATTACCTTGTTTCTTGGAAAAGCTTCTTGGATGGACTATGATCCCCACTTCCCAAGATAATTTTACCCTCTAAAATTTCCTCTCCATCTTCTTTGGAGTGACTACATCTTGAGGGTTACATTTGATAAGCCTCTCAATAGTACTTCTTTCTCTCTATATTGAAACATGGAATCCATGGTTTGATGGTTCAAATAATAACCTCCAATAGAGTGCACCCATTGGATAGCCAACACAATTTTCATCTCTCCAATAACATAGAAACCATCACATGACTCATAAAATCCCAAATTCATCTTGAATTTTCTAATAATATGGGTATAAGGCATGGTGAATCCATATTTGAATAGTAACATTGAACACTTAAAATTCCTCTACTTTAAGTCCTATCTTCACAATAAATAGATCTTCTATTAAGTTGTGGGTCACTCCACTATCAAGTAGATACTCATTTTTTTCTAGCTACAACTCTTATAACTCTAAAATAATGATATCTCGGAGCTCCCAATAACATTGCTAAAGTGCCTCACTTTCTAATTTTGTTTTCCTCTTCCTTTCCTTCTTGGGTATCATGGAATTCCTCATTATCATATAATTCAAAATCAGATATAACTTCAATAAAGTGCACTTATCCCTTACCCAAACATCTATGTCGCTAAATCCATGGCTATGTGCAAGTAAAAAAATGCTTCTTCCTCCTAAGCTTACTCCTTGTTCCATTATCAACCTTCTAATTTTTTGTATTTGGCACATTCTTTCGTGGAGGGGTTGGGAATGTCTTTTTGTTTTAATTTTCCCCTTATTTTTCCAAATATTAGGGGGTTTTCTTGGTGAACCACTTGTTTCTTAGGTATATAAGTTTCAATTTGGAATCGTCTTTTGATTGTTTCCTGCAAGATAGAAAGTGAAAAATCCTTAACCAAACCCCTAACATGTTCTTCAAGGCCTTCAAGAAAGAGATATAAAATCCTATTTTATGACATATTTGGTACCATAACAACAACATTTTGAAAATCCTCTACATGCTCATTAACAAGTTTTTTTTCCTTAGTTTTGACAACTCTACTCTTGACAATCCTTGAGTTCAAATATATCTATCAATCTTAGACTATTTACTCATCAATGGTGTTACCAACTATGACCTTGATTAGTCATACCATGATACCACCTATCATAATTTGCATATTCAAGGAGTAGAGTTGCATACTAAAGATCATAATTCTCATTAATGGGATTGAGAGTAAAAAAGGTTTGTAGTTTCTATAGCTATACTAGGGATATTGTGTATCCAAAACAAGAATCCACATTTTGACATTCAAATTTATGAATATATTGTGATATGCCTGTAAGGTAAGGTTATTGTGGATTTTTCCATTTTGATTGTTCAAATATATAAAAGTAGGTTGCCCACTAATTGTGTAAAAGGATCAATACCTTGTAAACCACCAAGTATCATATTAAAATATTGGCATTGGTTGCTAAAGTCATCGACAAGTTAAGGGTTTTGTTTTTACTTTCTTCAAAGATTATTCAAAGGAATGCAAAACAATAAAACTAGAGTTTTGAGAATATATTAAAATTAAAAACATCAACTTGTCAGTTTTCTATAACAAATAGTATGATAATATGGAGTTGTTTGTGTCATTTTAGTCTTCCTGAGACGCTTCTAACTCAATGGCCATTTTAAAATCCCCTAGGTTGTCTGCCCTGCTATTTTTGGCCGCTCTTGGGCTAGGGGCTTTGGAAAGGACATTGATCACACACTCTAAAAATGGTGGGCCTATGACGGTTTCTCATGTGTGGGGCTCAAAGATTCTTGGTTCTAGTATACGTGGGGTATCCATTGCTACAAATTTTGTGGTTCCCCCTAGTTATGTTGTTGGTGGAAAGAGCTATGCTTGAGATGTTAAATATGCTCCTTCGAAGGTGAAATCTCATCTCATTGACTTTACCAATACCTCCCCTATGGTGGTTTGTGGCCTAAAAGTGGTGGAAAATGTGGATTTTTACCAACATTATTGGTTGGTTTGTATATTCTCTAGTTTCTAGCCCTCCCTTTTGAATCTACACCATTGGGTCACAAAGTCTTGGAGATTGTTAGTCTCTGGTAACATCAAGCTCTTTCCTTGTACAAAAGGTTTTTTATTTTTGTTTTTACTTCTAAGGATGAATATCAACTTGATATTGATAAAATTTTTGATGTGGGGGAATCACTCTCTCTTGAGAAAATCCTAAAAATCTCCTTTAACCCTCTTACTGAACCACTTAGCGTGCGTCGAAAGTGTGTTCTTCTCCCAAATATTCCCCTTCATTTTTTGGGAGAATTATTGCTTTGAGGCCATATGAAACTCTATTGGACATTTTTTAAAGGTGGATTAGGCTATGACTAAGGTAAACTGATCTACTTTTTCTCACATTCTGATTGATCTTGACATCTATTCTTGACCAAACCCTAAAAATCTCCTTTAACCCTCTTACTGAACCACTCAGCGTGCGTCCAAAGTGCGTTTGTCTCCCAAATCTTCCCCTTCATTTTTTGGGAGAATTAATTCTTTGAGGCCATAGGAAACTCTATTGGACATTTTTTAAAGGTTGATAAAGGCTATGACTAAGGTAAACCGATCTACTTTTGCTCACATCCTAATTGACCTTGACATCTATTACTCTAATTGAACATTGAAGTTGTCATTAGTTATCAAGCAGACATAATGGACAGATGGTAACAGATTCAAAAAAGACAGTTGGTATAATCACCGAAGTATAGAGTTAACCGAGAGCATTGATCACGCCCAAATTTAACCGAGTACAGTGATACCTGAGATGATAGACTATACCAAGCAGTAGATAACACCGAGCTACACAGCATAACCAAACACTAGTATAACCGAGATACATAGTCTACACCGAACACCAAGAGACAACATTAACCGAATGGAACAGAGGCCACATAAAAGTTTGATATGGCACATCATTCTATGTAAAAAAAAATTAGCTGACCTAGATAATGGTTTACACGATCAAGGAGGACATTAATTACAGATTTACATCATTAATTGTTTATGTCTCCTATGTGTAGATGATCAAGGTAAATTTTGTACACCGTTGATCTTAGGTTGGGGATGTAATTGTTAAGCCCTAATTAGGTCATATCATTTGATATATAAATGTATAGATGTGAAATTTTGTAATGTATGTTGATCAAGAAATGATCAAGTAGCTGCTATACTACAAACATCAAAGATCAGACAAGGGATTTTAAGGATAGAAACTACATTGCAGAAATCAGTTTACAGAACTAAGGCAAGGCTATCGAGAAGAAAAAAGAAGAAGTTATTATCATTCAAATTGAGGTGATATGTTTTGTATGTACTTAATGGATCTGTATCAGCAATATTGAGATTGTATATGTTTCAAATCAAATTTCTGTTACTCTCTAACAATTGTAATAGACCCCTAAATCTCTTAATAGAGTAGACTTAACCATCTTATTGTAAATGTCTTAACCGAGTGCACACATATATTATGTTGCAAACTCCTCCCATGAGGTAGTGTTGGAATAGTGGAATGGTGTGTACTGAGAGGGGATGGGTGAATCAGTACCCTTAAATTTTTTTTATCAATTAACCCTTAGTAATCTTTCCTTGCATTACCAACCATATTGCTTTTCTACCTTATCCATGTAATATCATAACATAGACTTAATTGCATGTAAACATTCATGAAAACTAGTTACACATGACACAAAAATTGGTAACGCAAAAAACCCATGTTAGAAGGTAAAAACTACGGTGGGGATGAAACCCACAAAGCTTCACTATCTGCAAAATGGAAGGTGTCATTTAAGGTTACAAGTGTGATCACTTCTGACGATCTTACCCTGTTAGGAGTAACATTTTAGACTGGTTAGGTCTACTCGGTTAAGAGATTTTAACAACACTATTAAGTGTGCACTCAGTTAAGATATTTACAATAAGACTGTTAAGTCCACCTTCTTAAAGGATTTCTTCTATTTGCTATAATTGTTAGAGAGTGTCAAAAATACTTGTTGACCCGATGATATGCAATCTTGAATTGTTGAATATAGATCCATTTAGTTCACAAGATATGTGTATCACCTTTAGTGATGGATAATACCTCTATTCTGCTCGGTAGCCTTGAATCTTGTTCTTCATAACTTAATTCTTCCTTTTGTGTCCTTCTGCATGAAACTCTCTATTTGATCCATAGATGTCTGCTACGGCTACAATCATCCCTTTTTGATTGATTACTACATCTATTTATACAATGTATTGACATAATTAGGTTTCACGCTTTACAATAAAAACTCTATGATCAAAGGTTTACAACTTGACCTTGATCTCCTAGTTTGCATGTTTACAATTATTTAGATTGATTAAAATAATTACATACGCTTTAATTGTTCCTCAAGAAATGGTTTTACAGCTAAGCATAAAGCAAATTATAAAACTGAAGGGGTTTATCTGACGTGTATCTCAGATCCATTTTTCTCAGAAATAAAACTGTCTCTTAGTAGACTGGTGCTCAGTCTGTTCTGTAGTCTATGCTTGGTGATGTCTCTAAATTGTTTGTTGGTTTACTCTGTAAACTATCTATTGGTGATGGTCTGATTTCGGTGTTCACTATGCTTTTCTGTTTCGGTGACCTTTGTACTTAACTATTTTGGTGATCTTTGTGTTTAACTGAATGCTGTCACTCGGTGATCATGTAAACCGATAGTCCAAAATATTTTTCCTTGTATACTAATTAAAAATATCATCCTTTAGGATTATCAATCTCCCCCTTTGACATTATTATCAAAAACTGATATGTGCAAATTGAAATGTTTAGTATCTACACCAAGTGTATACCTTGTCAATGACTCCCCCTATGTGCATGCCTCGGTATGGTGTATGTACATATTTCTGCTTTGTGTATTTCTCTCTTTGGCCTTTGATATGTTTTCCCCTTTTGACATGTTATACATATATATTCTCCCTTTACATATATATTTCCCCCTTATACATATAATTTCCCCCTTTTTTTTGAAAATAATGCCAAAGGTGTAATACTTACAGCTTGTCAAGTATGTGGGCATGGGATTTTTGAATGTTTTCCATTATCTTCTCCCATTTCTCTTGGAGGTTTTCCACGGTCATGTATTCTAATGTGAGTCTGGCATGCATGTCATATATACTCTTGCTAACAGACATCTCTCGGGTGGCAATCAATGCTTTTGCTGAAGTCATGTGTTTCAACAGCAGTGTGAGATTCAGAGTAACATAGCTTGGAGCTTAGTTACCTCATCTCAGATTCTACTTTCTGCCTTTTTTAGTTCTATTCTCAACCTTTTTTACTCTACAATCTTCTCATAATGCAATTGGAATACATTTTCTTCGGTTGTGAGACTTTGTGCACTAGCCTTAAGATCTTCATCTATCTTAGCTATCTTTTCACTATGCTTGGCAGTGAAATGCTCTATTGTGCACAACTTTTGAACTAGTTTAACTACTTCACATAATATGGATTCTATTGTAGTTACTAATTCAGAAAGTTTTACCTTATTTTATGCCACTTCTTGGTTGATCTTCTCGGTTAACTTGTATTGACACTTCTCCTCAGCATGTTCCTCAATGAATTTGTTTTCATCTACATTCTGTGATGTAATGGCATCGGTGAGTACTCCTAATTGATCAAGTATTGGAGCATTTTGATCAATTTTAGTGTCAGGTACTATCTGCAATAGTATTTCTTTTATGGTATCCACGACTTGTGAGTTCTTGTGCTCCTTCTTGAGCTTTTCATGTATAGCCTTCCTCTTGCAAAGTTCACCATACTTGGTCAGGGACTCAGGATCCAGTGTTCTAGGATCACACTCAGGTATGTCAATGATTTCATCGAGTGTGACCGGTTCTTTTCTTTTCTTCTTCTTCTTTGAAATAGTGTTTGAAGCAAGGGAATGAAGGACTATTGCAAGTTCATTCCTTGTCTCTTTTTCTTTTGGTGATTGTGTGGGAGGTGTGGCACCTTTTGTATGCTTCTTGGTATTAACCTATTGGTCAGTAGTAGATGTCTCTACATCAACCTTATCTTTATCTGCAACCTTTTATTCGTCAGTGTTCTTGGTAGTGGCATCACTCGGTACTTCCTCTCCACTTGTATCTTTCTTTTCCTCATTTGTATCCTTTTTCTTCCCTTGTTCATTACTTGTGTCCATTGGTATGTTTGCATTAGGCATCTTCTCCTTTTCTTCAGTAATGATATTAATAGCTTGTATTAATAAGGGCATGTGAACTAGTACGTTTACCTATGCAACATCCATTGTATCCTTTTCCTTTTCTTTCTCGATGGCATCAATTACATCTTCATCATTTTTGGGCTCATCATCAGAATCAATCTGAGTTATATCTTTGATTGTGATGCATGTTGTATCCCCTAATGATTGTAAAATCTGAGGTATGTCATCCATAGCTTTACTTTCTTGTGTTGTCAGATCTACTGGAGTGACATCCTCAATTTCATTGATAAAGATATGTTCTAGGTTCGGTGTGGCCTCTTTTTCTTCATAGTGAGGTTTCTTGGTAAGAGCCAGTACCTACTTGGGGGCATTGAAGATTTCATTCCAAGTCTCATCACTTTCTTTGTCAAGGTCTTTTAACCTTCCCTCTAGTACTTTGTAGGCTCTCATCTTTGCTGATAACTTATTTGCATGCTCCTTCATTGTTTCGTCAATTTCTTCAACTGTTGACTCAGGTGGCATGAGTGTAACTAGGGATATTTCCCTTATCTATTTCTCAGTGTGCAAGGCATATGTCCATCTTTCTGATATCTCATCATTCAGTACTTGTGGCATTTGTTTGTTGAATTGTATTGGTACATACTTGTATGCAACCATTTCCTTAATTATGGCTTCTTCTATCTTATACTGATCTTCGGGAGACAAAGTTAGCAATTTCTTATCTTTTGGTGTGATATGCTCCTGGTGTTGATGATTGACTCAACAACTTCATCAACTATATGAGGAAATTTGAGATTTTTAGCTTGGATTCCTTGTTCTTTATCATCCCATTCAGTATATTCCTTGTCTTCTTTTCCTTAGATATATCTCCTCCTTTGTCTCGGTGCTATTTTCCCAGTTTGAGGATTTCTCTTATAAGTCCTCACTATACCTTTCTTTACCAGTGGTGAGTCTACATCTTTTATAGTCTGACTCCTAGTTCTTGATGCAATAGTAGTTCTTGGTTTCTTTGTTGGTGGTGCATCAGATTGAGTTGACTCAGAGTCACTCAATTTTTCATCTTCACCGATGGGTGACTGTCCCTGGGTGACATCTTGTCCTGATTCCTCATCGTTTACCAATAGTTTTTTTTTTCAAGTGTATTCACCATTTTTGTCTTCTTCCTGTCAATTTTCTTCACTACTAAGCCAGTTTTAATTCTATATTTGGCTTCTTCATATGTTCCAAATCTTCTCAATGATTTATCCACTTCTTCATTTAGCAAGGCTTCAATAGCCTCTATAGCTTGATCAATGTTGATCTCATAATCCAATGGTGGTAACCACACTTTTCTCGGTATAACCTGTTTGATTAAAGTGGTGTCGGTATCCACTATGAAACATATGTCATCTTTATACTGTTCCACCAGTTGTGTAGGGATCCTCATTCTCTTCTACATTATGTCCTTTAAGGTAGTGAAGTATTCATCCATTACTGATGTAAATTCATCCCCTAGTGACTTAATATATTCACTAATCTATGCAGTAATTGGTCAGGTTGTGTCCCAATTGACATTATCGACAAATGGGAAGAAATTTTGAAAGTAGAAAAATGTGCACATGAGGAGTGAACCAAACTTACATGAATTAGATCTGGCTGACCTAATTTTCCTCATGTTCTCCTCTATTTGCTTCAGTAGCAGCTCGGATAAGTCCAATTATAGTCCTTTCTTCACAATCTTATAAGCAGTGTCAACTGCTCCACAAGCTACATTTTTCAATCGGCTAGCTTGGAATACCTTGTATCCAAGTACACATGCATCAAACTTCATCTCTGGGTCTTTTATTGAATTAAATTTTAAACCTCTGCCATCCCATACTGCACCTGTCAACTTTTCAATCTTGGGGCAAGAAGGATGTTGTAGGGCTTTAGCCTTGTCGGTTACTGGATAACCTATTACTACATGAATCACATCCTTAGTGATTGATTTTGGTTCATCCAACCACATTTTTCTGTCATGTACTTGGCTGAGTACTATCTGAATCCACTCGGTCTTGAACTCTTTTGGGAACATTAGGGAATTTGTTAACCCTTTCACCTCAATGTGTTTTTTTTCATCTTTAAGGTTTCCATATGTGTAAAGCTTCTGGTAAGCTTCTTCAACCTCAAGATCTCTGATCTTTGCAATCTTGTTGTGGATGTATGCGCGAATATCTTCAACTAGTAAAACCCTAGGAGGATGCTTGAGAATGCTCCTTGGTCGTCGAGTTGTGAAGCAACTTCAGGAAAAAATTTATACTTAGGCTCTTCACAGGTTGTGTTCTTGATTAGGTTGATCTTTTTGTCTTTGATGTTCTTGATTTTTGTGACTCACGATGTGGTTGCCATTTTTTGTGAAATTAGGGATTTCTCCGTAATGAACTGTGAGATCGGTAAGTCTTGGTACTTACGTGATCTTTGTTGTAGATGATAGGAATCTGTTGGAGTCACCTTTGAATCTGATGTGAATCAATCTACAAACTTGTCACTTTCAGTCGTTCTTCTTCTCTCTTTTGTTTTCTCATTTTTGCATGGTGAATGAATCAGCTTTTTGATGCCCTATTTATAGGAAATAACCTAAGTGGTTCAATTAATGCTTTAGCTACCACTCATTAGATGAAACAAAGATGCTCAGGTGTTATACCAACTTCATCCTCGATGAGTATACAACGGTCGGGGTAAGTGACAACTTAGTTGTACCTTTCACATGTTCACCGGTGGTGCTCGGTATATAGCCAAGACTTGATTGTCTTTTACATGATTATCGACGATGCTTGGTTTACATTAATAACTTGGTTGGTTTTCATATGGTTGGTTTTCAAAATTATAACAATTAATACCATAGTGCATCTTTATTCATGCTAATTTGGCATATTATCAATGAATATTGGAACTGATGTAAAATTTATCTTTTTATAGTGCAGTTCCGTACTTACTTGTTTGTCCTAGGTGGGGGTGGTGATATCACCAGATCCATTGGATGAGGTGTCACCAAATGTGGCGCTTGGTCTAGCATCATCTTTTCTTGAAGCTTTCCTCCACATTTGATTTCTCATTCTCCTGATATCTTCAATAGTGTTCCCATTAGAAAAGGTGCTTAACTCTGTCACTCGGTCTCTTCAGTCCTTGCTTAGGTGACCGACCTTATGATAGTGTAAGCATGCCATTCTAGAGCTAGTCCAATTCCTTGACCTTCTTATCCATTTCATCATGCAGTTTGCAGCTATGTTTCCATATCTACCACATGCTATGCAATTTAGCCATGTGTTGTAATCCCAAACATATGAGTTATCGACTCTTCTCATTTATAAGAATTTTCTTGTTCTTTTGGTTTCCATGCTTGCTTTTTCTTTTTCCTGCATTCAAGAGATGTGTTCCCATGAATTTTTCAAGTAGAACAATATTTTTCCATGTAGGATTCCTTCTTTGGTTTGTTCACCTTAGAGCTGCATTCATGTGCTTTGTTTCCATGCTTGTTACAGTTATAACAATTACCTATGAATGTAGAAGTGGATTTAGGAATACCTTTAGCTTTGCTACTACAAACATTTGAAGTGTGGCCTGGTTTTCCACAGTGATTGCATGACTACTTCTTTTTTCTTGGATTTGTGTAGAAATCTTGTTTATTAGCTTAGTTTGATGATTCTCCATGCTCAGTATATCCTAGACCAGTATTATTGTTGAGTCTTCTTTTTCCATCCACAAAATCATCCATTCTTTTTGTACTCTCTTTAGCTTTCTTGATCATATCATTATGTTGTTTTTGAATCCTTACTTCATGTTTTAGTTTCTCAAATTTTCTTCTCTTAGTTCACCAATAGCTTCCAATTTCCTATTGAGTTCTATGTTCACTCGGTTGGCCTCATGACTCATAAGAAATATTTGATTGGTGATCTCATGATGATGTTCAGTAAGTCTATGTATTTTAGATTCTCTCTCTTACAACTTCTCAGTGATCTTCCTCCTGTCATCAATAGCTAATGTTCTTTCTTGTTCACCTTGTCTTGAATTATTCATAACATCAATCATTATTACCATCTGTGTCTCTTGAACAATGTGCAGAACCTTCACTTCTTCTGTCAGATGTTGATTGATTTCATTAAGACTTGTAATGCTTCCTTCAGATGTGTCTGATGTATTGCTAGATGTAGATCCTGATGACTCAAACAAATTAGGTATCTCTTCTTCATGATAGTCATTTTCATTGTAGTGAGATGTCATAACTTTTATTTCATCCAGTAGCTCTCTCATCTTGATTCTTGCTTCTTTGTATTTCTCATAGAAGATTTATATCTGCAACTTCCGATTTTCAATATTCTTGTCAAGCTTATACCTTTCCATTGTATGATCTTTTTTCTCAAGTGATTTAAACTTTTCCAAATAAGAGATCTAGCTCTGATACCAATTGTTGGAATAATGGAATGGTGTGTATTGAGAGGGGAGGGGTGAATCAGTACCCTTAAAATTTTTTATCAATTAACCCTTAGTAAGCTTTCCTTGCATTACCGACCATATTTCTTTTTTACCTTATGCATGTAATATCATAACATAAATTTAATTGCATGTAAACATTCATAGAAACATTCATGAAAAGTAGTTACACATGACACAAGAATTGGTAACACAGAAAACCCCTGTTAGAAGATAAAAACTACGGTGGGAATGAAATCCACAAAGCTTCACTATCTGCAGAATGGAAGGTTCCAGTTAGGGCTACAAGTGTGATCACTTCTGATGATCTTACCTTGTTAGGGGTAACATTTTAGACTGGTTAGGTCTACTCGGTTAAGAGATTTTAACAACACTGTTAAGTGTGCACTCGGTTAAGAGATTTACAATAAGACTGTTAAGTCCACCTTCTTAAAGGATTTCTTCTATTTTCTACAATTGTTAGAGACTAGTAAAAAATACTTGTTGACCTGATGATATACAATCTTGAATTACTGAATATAGATCCATTTAGTTCACAAGATATGTGTATCACCTATAGTGATGGATAATACCTATGTTCTTCTTGGTAGCCTTGAATCTTGTTCTTCATAACTGAATTCATCCTTTTGTGTCCTTCTACATGAAACTCTATGTCTGATCCATAAATGTCTATTGCGGCTACAATCATCCCTTTATGATTGATTACTACATCTATTTATACAATGTATTGACCTAATTAGGTTTCATGCTTAACAATAAAAACTCTATGATCAAAGGTTTACAAATTGACCTTGATCTCCTAGTTTGCATGTTTACGATCAGTTAGACTGATTATAACAATTACATATGCTTTACTTGTTCCGCAAGAAATGGTTTTACAACTAAGCATAAAGATAAATGTTTATCTGATGTGTATCTCAGATCCACTTTTCTCGGAAATAAAACTATCTCTCAGTAGACTAGTGCTTAGTCTATTTTGTAGTCTATGCTCGGTGATGTCTCTAAACTATCTATCGGTTTACTCTATAAAATATGCTCTCAGTTTAATCTATAAAATATCTGTCGGTGATGGTCGGATTTTGGTGTTCACTGTTCTTGTCTGTTTCGGTGACCTCTACACTTAACTGTTCGATGACCTTTGTGTTCAACTGAATGCTGTCACTTGGTGATCATGTAAACCGACATTCCAAAAAATATTTCCTTGTATACTAATGACAAATATGATCCTTTAGGATTATCAGGTAGATCTAATCGATCTTATTGTTACTCCTAACACGGTAAGATCATTAGAAGTGATCATTCTTGTAAGCTTTAACATGCTACTTTATTATTGTAGTAGTGAATTTTTGTGGGTCTCATCCCCACTGTAGTTTTTACCTTCTAACAGGGGTTTTTTGTGATATCAAAATACTAGTGTCATGAGTACTTAATTTCATGTATGTATATTGTTTATTTTACATGCATTTACATTTCAGTAGTGATACTATATGTTTGATGTATACAATCTACTCAGTCAGTTAATACAAAACAATGGTTACAAAGAATTGATGAAAAGTTTTTAAGGGTACTGATTCACCCCTCCCTTCTCAGTACACACCCTTTCCATTATCCCAAAAATTGGTATTAGATCTAGTTCTCTTATTTTGAAGGTTTAATAACTGAAGAGAAAAGATCTTACAATGGAAAGGTATACACTTGATAAAACTATTGAGAATCAAAATTTACAGTTGTAGATCTATGTCGAAAAATACAAGGAATCCAAAGAGAAACTCAGGGAGATGTTGATTAAGAGAAAGGACATGACACTTCGCTATCATGAGATTGATTATCATGAAGAAGAGATTGATGAGCCATTTGATACATATAGATCTGAATCTGGTAGCCTATCTGATGCATCTAAAGGAATTATATCAAAGCTATCTGAAAGCAATAAAAAAATTACTAAACAAGTGAAAGCACTGCAGATCAGACAATATACACAAATGGTTAGAATGGTTGAACTCTTGAATGATGCAAAGAAAGTTTAACAAGATAGGAACACGGTTTTTGATGATAGAAGAAATATGACTAAAAATTTACAAGAGAAAGAAAATAAGATATCGAGACTTACTAAACATTACTTTGAGATCACCAATCAAGTGGTTGCTATGAATCATGACGAAAACCGAGTGAATAATGAAATTGCAAGAAGAATATAAGACATTGATTTATTGAAAGAAGAGAATGAAAAACTGAGAAATGAAGTGAAGATTTTACAACAACATAGTGAAGTGATTAAGAGATCTGAAGAAAACACTAAGAGAATGGACCAATTTTTGAACCATCAAAGAAGACTGAATAACATTACCAGATTAGGGTATACCAAGAAAGGAGAATCATCAAATAAAGCTGAAAAAAGGAATGTCTACTCAAGTCCGAAGCCTAAGAAGCCCTCTTGTCATCACTATGGAAAACCAGGCCACACATCAAATTTTTGCAGGAGCAAAGCAAAAGGTATTCCTAGAAACCCTCTTAAATTTAATGGTATTTTATATAACTATAATAAGCATGGACATCAAGCACATGAGTGTAGATCCAAGTTGAAGAAACCATAGAAGAAACCATACATCGATAAATATTGTAAGAATTGCAACATGAATGGTCATACAACACAAGCATGCAAAAAAAAGACAGAAAATCTAGAAGCCTAAAGGACAATAAACAATAAATCAACCGAGAAGAAAAGGCAATGATTATGCATGGGATTATAACACTTGGAGTAGTTGTGAAGAATGTGGTAAATATGGACATATAGCGTAAAATTGTATGAGACAATGGTGAACCGAGTCTAGGAATTGGTCAAACTCTGGAATGGCATGTTCTCACTATCACAAAGTTAGTCACTTAAGAAGAGATTGTGTAGACCAAATAAACACTTATGGGAATGGCAATACAATTGATTAAATTGTGAGGATAAAAAATCAAATGTGGAGAAGAGAATCAAATGATAATGTAGGACCAAGCACAATAGTCAGTGATGCCTCATCCAATGGATTAGGTGGCTCCACCATCTCCAATTGAGAAATACAAGCAGGTAAGGAATTATGTTTTACAAAAGTTATATCTTACATCAGTTCCTATATTTATTGTACATATGCCAAATTAGCATGAATGAAGATGCACTATGGCATTACATGTTTGATTACTTTGATCTAGTGTAGTCAGTTAATATATACCAAGTTAGAACTGTCAGTCGGTAAAAATGTGAAGAGACAACTGAGTTGCTATGGTATCCGAGTATATGGTATACTCACCAAGCTGAAGCATTGATAGTGTTAACCGAGAATAATGTTTTTTCACCGAGTGGTTGGTGAAGAGAATTTATTACACTGCCCTAAATCATTTTCTATAAATTTGGTCGATGTGAACTCATTTTTTCACATCGCGATCATAGAGCAGAACAAAGAAAAGAGAGAAAATATTGTAGCAGAGAATTTTTGAGCATCCTTAAAAGATTTAAGCACATTCTAAGCATACAAAGGTTAGTTACTACGCATTCTTCCCTCGCTGACTTATTCAAGTATCTTTTATGGAATCCCTAAAATAGAGATCATGACATCTTCATCTCAAAAAATGAAAGCAAAACTGGATAAGGATAAAAATGTTGTTTTGGTGAAGAACTCCACTTGCATGGAACCAAACTACAAGATCCATCTACAGGTTGCAGCCCAACCAGATGATAAAGGCACATTTTCATCTATCTCACCTAGGGTTTTTCTATTCCAAGACGTACATGCCTACATACATTGCAAAATAGGTGAAATTAGAGACTTTGATCTTATGGCCACATACCAATTATTATGCACAAATGGAAAGTTGAAGGAAGATCACAAACATTTGGAAGTTAAAGGGTTAACTCATGCCCTAGATTTCCTGAAGGTATTTTGCAATGAATGGGTCTGCATTTTTCTAAGTACAGTACATGATGGAAAGCTCTGGCTGGATGAGCCCATGAAGATAACCAGAGATGTAATTCACACAGTCACAAGGTATCCCATATCTAAAAAAACTAAATCCCTAAGGCACCTACCAAGAAATGATTTAGAGAAGCTAACATTAGCCAAGTGTGATGGAAGAGGTTTAAAGATCAACTGCATCAATGATCCTGAACTAACATTCAGTGCTTATGCCATTGGGTATAAGATATTCCAGTCTAGAAGACCAAAAAATGTACCATGCAAAGTTGTTGACATAGCCTACAAAATTGTCAAGAAAGGACTACAACTTGATCTTTCTGAGTTGTTGCATAGGCAACTAGAAGAAAATATGAGAACCATAAGATCAATAAAGAAAAATACATGTAAGTTTGGTTCATTACTAATTTTCATATTCTTCTACTTGCAGAATTTCTTTCCCTCAATCGGTAAAGTAAAGTGGAAATCAGACAGACCAGTAACATTACAAATCAATGAGATGATTACAAGTCTAGGGAAGAACTTTGAACCTATTATCAATGAATAGTTTTCTAAGTTTAAAGCTAGGATGGAAAAGAGATCCAAGATTCCTATGCAATTAGTAGAACAATACAAAGATGATATCTGTTTTGTAGTAGACACATATACAAATTTAATCAAAGAGGCAAATCCGAGGACATGGCTACCTTTGATGGATTATGAATTAGATACTAATGTTTCTTTAGAGGCTATTGAGAAACTATTGAATGAGCCTGTTGATAAATATGCCATGAGTTTTGACACCTATGATGAAGAAAATACCCGAATAAAAATTACTTTACAAGTTCAACAGATGGGTAGGAAAAGGACTAAAATTGTCAAAACTTTGAAGAGAAAACTTGCAATCACTTATGAAGAATTGGACAAGTTTGAAGATGTAACCAAGGATTAGACCTCATTCGGTCAAGAAGAATAACCTCAACATGATTTTCATGCCACCGAGTCTGATGAAGTGCCAGTTAAGGCATCCAAGGCCAAAAGGGGAAAAAGCACAAAGAGTGGGTCTCCAGTGAAGACAATATTGAAATTGGTGATTATTGATTCACCACCTTTGAAGAAAGGTGTAGAAAAAATCACAAGACTCTCACCTATGTTTACATACCAAACAAGGAAATAGAAGGGTACTACTGCACAAAGACAAAAGAGGAGATATGTAAGGAACAAATATGACAAGGATGATTCTGATGACAATACAGATCAATTAAAGGTTGTACAAAATAATACATCACAGACCATTGATGAGATTGCAGAAGCAATCAAGACAACCAGACAGTTAGGACATCCAAAGATACAAGCATATTCTAATCTGACTACTGAGCACAAGGATAAAATTGAAGAAGCAATCATAGGTATGATGATCAACTTCAAACAAGTTCCTGTTGAATTTGATACTTCTATTCCATGATAATTATATGATAAAATATCAGCAAGATTGTCATATGCACTTCAAACTGAGAAACAAATGAGAGAATCGACTCTCACTCTTATTAAAGCTGAGTGCATAGTTGAGGAAATACAAGATACAATTCAGAAGTATGCCAAGAAATTTCCTAAGAAATAACAAACATTGAATATCCTACAAGGAAATATGAAGGAAGTGGATATTAAAAGCACCAAAATTTGGAATGAACTGCTAAATCCACCCGAGGACATCCAGGATACCGAGGAAGTAAATGATGTTTCATCTACTAGACTGAGTACAAAACCCTTAACAATTTATGATGTAGCAAATGATGTATTAGACCGTATTCCTGAACTCTTGAATAATTTAGGTTGCCCAGAGATCACAATAACTGATGTAACTGAAGGTGATCCAGATGATAAGGCCAAGGAAGATGAGTCAATCAGAGAAACCTAGAATATCGATGAGCAAGACACATCAGAGGTTGCCCGAGAAAATATACCAGGCCAGTTACCTATTTTGGTCAAAGCAATTGAAATTAAGAATGAAGCACAACAAAAGACACCCGAGAAGATTACAGATACAAATGAACACAAAGGGTGAAGACCACGGTAAAGATACCGAGCATAGTGGTGGAACAACACAAGGTGATGCACCTAAAGATACCACTAGTTCTACAAAAGAGAAAGGTGAAGGTAACATAGAGACTCCTGACAAGACATTAGATACATCTACTATAGACACAAGGTCAGCTACCGAGGCACCTCACCAAGTAATCACACCGAGTACCAAGCAAGCAAAGCCAAAAAATGAGAAAAAGACTTAGTTAACATTAGCTATATCTCCTTCATCGAGTGTTCAAGGAAAGAAAAAGAAGAAGAAGAAGAAAGGAACCAAGGACACATTTACTTTAGATGAGATCATAGAAATTCCTAAATGGGATCCAAGGACACTTGATCTGGAAACATTGAATAAGTATGGTGAACTTTGCACCCAAAAAGGAACACAGGACAAGCTGAGATAAGAAGTAAAGAGTGTACAAGTGCTAGAAAAATAAAAAGAGATTCTAATTTAAGTTGTACTAGATATCAAAATTGATGAATGAGCCCCCATACTCGAACAACTTGAACTTCTCATCGAGGCAATTGATAAACCCGTCATTAATGCCGAGCATAAATTAAAAGAGAAAGCAAAGAAGAAGATTCAATACAAGGTCACAAAGAAGATTAGCCAGGCAATGGAAGTACATAAGGTAACTCTATCTAAATTTGTAAGTGGTTTAGAAAAAATTATATCTAAAGCCATTACAGTTCTACAACAGTTATGCACTATAGATCACTTCACTACCGAGATTAGTGAAAAGATAAAGCAAATAGATCAAGATCTAAAGGATAGTGTCAATCATCTATCAACTGAGAAACATGCATTACAGATGCATTACAACAAGGTACTTCAAAACTATTGTATGAGGCAAGACTTGAAGAAAGAAGAAGAACAAATCAGAGAGAAAGTAACTGAGCTACAGGCAACATTACTACTGTATTTGGCTATGATGCAAAAACATGTGACATTGGAAAAGAATTTGATTGCCACCCCAGATTTATTAGTGAAAGAAAGCATATATGATATGCATGCTCAGCTAAATTTTGAGCTACTAACCCTCGAGCATTTAAATGAGGAATGGGAAAAGTTACTCAAAACTCTCACAAATGCCCATCCTAATATTTTTGACAAACTGTAAGTTATACTCCTTTTGTCATTATTTTCAAAAAGGGAGAAATATATGTATATATGTATAATGAAGGGGGATACTATAATCAGGAAGTTCATATACATATACCAAGTATATAAAAAGGGGGAGAGCATGTGAGTCACTATGTATAGTATTATGTACAATAATAATTTTTTGATACTAATGCCAAAGGGGGAGAATGTTACTCCAATTGCACATTGAATTTGTCATTAGTTATCAAGCAAACATAATGGATAGACAATAACAGAGCCAAACAAGACAGTCAGATAATCACCGAAGTACATAGTTAACCAAGAGAACTGATCGCACCCAAAGTTAATTAAGTACGGTGATACCCAAGTTGGCAGACTATACGGAGAAGTAGATAACAATGATCTATATAGCATAACCGAACACCAGTATAACTGAGATACACAGTCTACACCAAGCACCAAGAGACAACATTAACCAAATGAAACATAGGCCACATAAAGGTTTTATATGGCACATCATTCTATGTAACACATTTTTAGCCAGCCTAGATAATGGTTTACACGATTGAGGAGGACATTAATTATGGATTTACAACATTAATTGTTTATGTCTCCTATGTGTAGATGATCAAGGTAAATTATGTACACTATTGATCTTAGGTTAGGGATGTAATTGTTAAGCCCTAATTAGGTCATATCATTTAATATATAAATGTATAGATGTGAAATTTTGTAATGTATGTTTATCAAGAAATGATCAAGTAGCCGCCATAGTATAGACATCAAAGATCAGACAAGGGATTTTAAGGACAAAAACTACATTTCAAAAATCAATTTACAAAACTATGGCAAGGCTATTGAGTAGAATAGAGCATAAGGTACTATCATTCACATTGAGGTGATATGGTTTGTATGTACTTAATGGATCTGTATCAACAATATTGATCTTGTATATGTTTCAGATCAAATTTTTGTTACCCTTTAACAATTGTAATAGACCCCAAAATCTCTTAACAGAGTAGACTTAACCGTCTTAATGTAAATATTTTCACTGAGTGCACACATAGATTGTGTTACAAAATCCTCCCATAAGGTAGATCTAATCGATCTTATTGTTACTCCTAACAATGTAAGATCATCATAAGTGATCATTCTTGTAAGCTTTAACAGGCTACTTTATTTCTGCAGTAGTGAGGTTTTGTGGGTCTTATCCCCAGCGTATGTTTTACCTTCTAACAGGGGTTTTCTTTGATATCAAAATAGTAGTGTCATGAGTACTTAATTTAATGTATGTGTATTGTTTATTTTACATTCATTTACATTTCAAAATTGATACTATATGTTTGATGTATGCAATCTACTCAGCCGATTAATACAGAATAGTGGTTACAAACAATTGATTAAAAGTTTTTAAGGGTACTGATTCACCCCTCCCCTCTCAGTACACACCCTTTCCATTATCCCAATAGACATCTCCACATCTCTTCTAGGGGATGTCATTTTCATGGTTGGGGAAAATCCATGTACCCAATTGTATGATTTTGAGGGCCTCCCCTTCAGATGTAGGCAATGCTTCTCTACTGTTCATCTGGCCACAAATTGTTTTCTTTTGCATCATGAAGTTTTTTCTACATGGTGGAAGGATGCAAATGATGATAATTTAACTATCCTAGCCTATGAATCTTCCTCTGATGATATTCTTTAGGTTGATGATGTCTCCCCCTGGTGATGCTCCTTATGTTTTGATTTCCTCTGTCCCATTGGATCTATTTCCACCTCTTGTTGTTGATTTAGTCCCCTCTGGTGGCGTTAACTCTTCTCCAACTATAATTTCTCCTGATATGTTCTAGCCCTTGGTTGTTGAGGTTCAAAATTCTCATCACTTTTCTCCTATTGATGATTTTGATTCTCTCTCTCCAAGGGTTCCACCATCATGTGTTAGGGATCTTTCTGAAAGTATCACCTAGATGATTTTTTTTCGATGAAGGAAGAATCACTCTGCAGTCTCTCACCCTCCTCCCATTGTTGTGGGCGAGTTGTGTACCCATACTTGATGTGGGTTACTAGTTGTGTTGTTAGTCTACTGTCAATGGTCTTCTCTTGACCTTGTTGTAAATATTAATTTTTTTGTGCCTTTGGTTTGTGGTTTTGTAAGGGACAACACCCTTGTTTTGTTGCTTCCAATAATAATAATAATAAAATAGTATGACTGTCAGGATTTTTATATTTAAAAATGCAAGGATAATCGAATAAAATAATTGTATGGTTGTTAGGGCCAATTTGTAGACTTTCCATGTAGTTATAGTTTAGTTTTTATTGGATTAAAAAAACACCTACCATTTGATAAGTTTGCCCCAATTTTATTCAAGGATCACCCTCTAAGTCCCAAAAAAATGTAGTCAAAATATTCTAATCCAAATAAATCGGGCAGTTTAAGATTTCTTCAATTAGAAGTCAAGAGGTCCTCTTAATGTAGTTCCTACACACTCGCCAATATATGGACAACATAGCTCACACCAAAAGAAAAAAAGTATACACCATATCTATACATATGTATATATATGTGTGTGTGTGTGTGTGTGTGTGTGTGTGTGTGTGTATACACATATATGTATACATATATATGTACATATATACATACATAAATATATATACATATATATATATATATTTATTTATGTATGTATATATGTACATATATATATATATATATACATACATAAATATATATATATATATATAGATATATATATGTATGTACATAGATATATATATATGTATGTATATATATATATATACATATATATACATATATATATATATGTACATATATATATATATATGTACATATATATATATATCTGTGTGTGTGTGTGTGTGTAAATATATATGTATAAATATATGGATGTATGTAAGTACATATATATGTTATATACATACATACATATATATATGTATATGTGTACAATGGAAAATGGTGAACCAATGTAATCTAGGAATGATAGATAGTTCACCAAATTGTATTGTTTTGTACATTAGGGGAAATTTCCTCCCAACGGTTCACCTTCAAACAAATCAGATTAGCACAAGCCAAAAAGGATGATGGGGTGCTAATGCAAGATCCAAGTGAGAGTGGGGAATTGAGATTCACTTTCCTTTTATGTGTTGTTGTAAATGTAACACGTGATTGTGTGAGAGGTAAAATGTGTGAAAGGAAATTGATACTATGATAAAGTAAATGACAACCAGAAAGATAAGATATCAAATATGATGTATAAATTAAGTACAAGGATACAATAGAAAGAGGGGACCTACCTTGAAAACAAGAAGAGTCCAATGCACCTTCAGATCTGATTTTGGCTACCGTAGAGCTATCAGAATCAGGTAAGGTTTAGGATTTTCAACTTGGGCACTTGAAACTTTTGCCTATGAAAATCTCAGACCCAAAGGACAAGGATGAAAATGGGGACCTTGTCCCAGACAAGGGTAAAATTTGTGGCCTTGTCCTTTTGACTCAAAAATTGATGAAAATAGCAGAGGATCTGTAATAGGTTCTGATACTTCTGAATTTGGAGCCAAAACTCTACAACCTATTCCTACACACAGAGAAAAAGGGAAAAAGGTTGTGGAAAGGGGCTTGCCTTGGTCAAGCCCCTGTATACCTGAATCAACATTGAAAGAGAATGGAATTTGCATAAGGAAAGTTTTGTAAACAAGATAAATATAAGTATTCACCTTGCATGAACAACCCTCAAGGATGGATGTTAGGATCTAATAAAACCATGAGGATGCTTGTATGAATAAAAAATGTCTTCACAAATGCAATGGATCTACACTTGCCAATCCTAGATCTTGAATGAATGTATGATTGTGGATTTTCTTGCTAGCTTGAGAATTCTTCTACTTGGCCATCATGGGAGAGAAACTTGCTTCAATTGAAGAAAATTTCCTTTGCTTGGATTGATCTTGAAGAAATGGAGAGTTGGAGATCTTCAATTGGGTGCTTGCCTTCAAATCTTGAATCCAAATCCTCAATTGCACAACTTGAAATCGTGCTTGCACTTGAAATCACCAAATATCATGGATAATAGTGTATGGATCTTAATCTTGGATTTCTTACACATAGAATGGATGTCAAAGTAAGAGGCCTTGATGTCCTTTCATATTCATTTTGGGATTCAATATTGTCTAGCCGACCACAAATAAAGATTTGGAAGAAACACTCCTACATTGGGCCTAGAGCCCAATGAAGCACAGAGCTCTAGGACAAGGATGCAAATGGCAGCCTTGTCCGGACAATGTTTTGAAGATAGCCTAGGCCTAGGGAAGTTTGATAGGTTTCGGGGAAGAAAATTAATGAAGAGGGGATCAAGCATAGGGTGATACCACAATAGTGGGTTACACTTTTTTGCCTAAATGGACATTGAAGTCTACATTTTGAGAAAAAAATTCACATTCGGATGCATATTGTCATTAAACTGTTTGAAATCGGAAGATGAAGTAAACTAGAGTCTTTTAGTATTTTCTGTCTAGATTCTAAATATATTTTTTTAATTGATTTTAATGGTTTTTTTTTCTCCCACTAAAACTACTATGTTGCTGAAAACGTCATTTTCAAAAAGGTACAATGACTTCGTACAGCATAACTTTTTTTCTAAAATAGATATCAATGTGCTTCTTTTGAATTTGGTTTTGTAACATCCATATGGAGGGCATGCAATTGGTTTGATGAAATTATCATGATTGTTGCATATTTTATGAATGTTTGAAGTAGAGTCAACTATAATTTTGACATACCTTGACTGCGTAGCTGATAACTTGTTGTGTATTTATCAAAATTAAATTTATTTTTTCATAGAAAGAAGACTCAAAGCCAGAGGGAACTTTTATTTTTCAAAATAAAATTTCTCTTTTCTACTATTTTTCATTGAATACCAAACTTGGAGGCTTATATTCGATAAAAAACCTACATTCGATGCACGCCAATAAACATAGACCTAATTAATTCAAAAATTGTCAAATATATATTTTTTAGAAAGCTCATTTAGAGTACTTGTGCGATACAAAAGGACACCTCCCTATTCTTCCATTTGAGCCCCGCGCTTGAGCCCCAAAGCCATGAAAACTGCAGATTTTTGTTAGCCTTTGGAAATGGCCTCTATTTAGAGACTTTTGATAGAAAGTACTTTCGATCGAAAGTAATTAGTTTCGATAGAAAGTACTTTTTTAGTTTAATGTCGGCATGGGTTGAAAACCACAAAAATCTTCACTGGTTTGTTTTGATCGAAACTAGGCAAAAAAGGTAGTTTCGATCGAAAATAAGAATGTTTCGATCGAAATAATCAGGTACTTTCTATCGAAAGTAACCAACTAAATTTCCCACCTCGCGGATTTTGTGAAGAATTTCTTCCTCCAAAAAAGTGTAACCCACTATTGTGGTATCACCCCATATAGGACATTCAGACCTAGGAAACATCAAAATGGGGCCTAAAAGGTCCTAGAGCCTCCAATTATGGGTGCTAACTTATTAGGACGGTACATTATACATACATACATATATATACATATATATACACACACACACATATACGTACACATACATATACATATATATACATATACATATACATATACATATATATCTATATACATATACATATACATATACATATACATTTGTACATATATATATATATATGTATATATATATATATATACATATATATACATAAATATATACATATATACATATATATATATATATACATACATAAATATACATATATATTTATATATATGTATATATATATGTGTGTGTGTATGTATGTATGTATGTATGTATATGTATGTATATTGATAATCCTTAAAGGATCATATGTTGTCATTAGTATTCAAGCAGACAGTTTTGATCACCAGGCACAGAATAACAACCGAGTAGTATATCAATCGAGACAAAGATATAACAAAGAACCAGTCTACAAAGACACAACTAGACAGAGATATAACCGAGCACCAGTCTACGGAGACACAACTGAGATAGAGACATCATCGAGCACCTGTCTAACCGAGAGACATTTTTAACACCAAGAAAAGAGGATCTAAACTACACATTAGCTAAAGCACTTCAGTCTTTAAATTATCTTGTTGCTTAGCTGGGAAACCATTTCTTGAGGATCAAGTAAAGCGTAATTGATGGATTTTCGGCGTTATCAATTCTTGTATGATGTGTAAATGAGTTTCATGAATGTTTCTATGTTTGTTTACACACACTTACATTTATGCTATGATATTACATGCATGAGGTAGTAAAGAAACAATGGTCGCTAATGAAAGAAAAGATTACTACGATTAAAGTATAAAAGTTTTAAGGGTACTAATTCACCCCTCCCCTCTTAGCACACACCCTTCCATTATTCCAAAAATTGGTATTAGAGACTTATTTGGAAAAGTTTAATCACTTGAGAGAAAATATCATACAATGGAAAGGTATAAGCTTGACAAAAATATTGAGAATTAGAAGTTGCAAATATAGATTTTCTTTGAGCAATACAAAGAAGAAAAAATCAAAATGAAAGATTTATTGGATGAGAGATAATTCATGGCATCTCGCTACAATGAAACTGACTATCATGAAGAAGAGATACCTAATGTATGTGATTCATCTGGATCTGGATCTAGTAATGTGTTTGACACATCTGAAGGAAACATTACAAGTCTAAATGAAATAAATCAACATCTAACTGAACAAGTGAAAGTACTACAAATCGGTCAAGAGACACACATGGTAAAAATGATTGATGTTACGAATAATGCTAGACAAGCTGAATAAGAAAGAACTTTATCTATTGATGACAGGAGGAAGATTATTGAAAAGTTGCAAGAGAAAGAATCTGAGATACAAAGACTTACTAAACATTGATGACATGTAACTGATTAAATGTTTGAAGATGTTAAGTTGATAACCAAAATGCAGAAGGATAATGCAAGACATTAAATCAGCTAATGGATTGTATTGTCATTGATGTCAACTTGATATAATATAATCGGTTATAATAAAAGTGTCAAAGACTTCAGAGAATCAGAGAGAGAAAGATTATGCTCTGTAATTCATAAAAGACAAGCATTCACAAAGTGACTACAAACATTGATGGTCAGTGGAACCCGATGGATAGAGATCATCGACAGTCAAGTCACAGTGATGCCTGAGCAAGAAAACTAATGAGCATTACTGAAGAGCAAAATCACAAGCAAACTCGACGGCCAGAAACATAGTGTAAACTGACGGAGAAGCCTGAGGAGAATTGGAGTGTTGACCAACACTATCAAGAGTTAAACCAAAATTAACTGAAGTTCACAAATGAAAAAATATCTAGCTGGAAGAGGTAAATGTACACTTAACTGGTAGTTATCATTATTTTCATCGACAAGATAAGACAGAGATAAGTGATTGATTTAAAGCTGATTTGTCCAGTTGGCAAGAAGATCTCAGTGAGATAAAACAAGAGTTTTTCTTTAAATTTGATTGGCGAGAATTGTGGATCATGCCAAGATCAAGAAGATCAAGAACCTAACAATGGTGATATCATGTCTATTTAAGAGGCAACTCAATTCATTACGATTGGGTGAGGGTGAAGGAACGAACAAGAGGAGGCGGAAGAGAAACTAATGAAGAGAAACTTCAAATAGTGCTGATCAACGAGCTAAGGAAAGAGATAAAGAATTCTGCAGACACTGAGCAACAGAGCACAACATCACCGAGAAGAATCAAAGTGGAGCAAAGGTATAAATAAAGTTATATTGATCAGAATATTTTTGTGAGATTACAATAGATCTGAAAAATCTGCAAGTATAAGTTGTATATGTGAATAGATAATACGGTTTCATTTTAACAATTGATTCAGAAAGTGTCTTAACTGAGCGGGATTTAAAGATTCTTTCTATATTGAGATACATCCAATGGAGTATCACAAATTTTGTTCATGAAGATAGCATGAGATGCCAAATACCTATTGACAAGGCAAGTGAGTGTTTGATCAAGGATGGTAGCATAGAGATGCCTGATATCAAGTGACAGAATAAACTTTTAATTCCTCTAACAAGGTCACACCTAACAGTATGTTTGTAACCTTTAAGAGGGTTGGCTCTTCACTGAGCTCACTTCAGAAGAGTGAAAATTTTGGGTTACCGGTCTCAAGTGGTTTTTCCCTTAACAGGGTTTCCATGTTAAAATCCATGTGTCAATGCGTTTATGAGTCATTACTTTAGTGTTTTTCATTACACTTAAATTAATTGGATTGATCGATATAATATAGATAATTTATTGTCTTTCAGTAAATTAACAGACTGATATTTGGTAAATCTACACTAGAAGGTTTTAAAAAGCATTTCGACCAGTAGTAAATTGATATAAGTATTTGGAGGCATTCATCTTATAGGACTGAATATAACTAGAGGTATAATTTTGTGGTACTAAGTTTTAAGGGTTGATTATTGAAATATTTTTGAGGCCACTGATTCACCCCCCCCTCTTAGTTATTACTAACAATTGGTATCAGAGCTTGTGTGCTTAGAAAAGGAGTTTACAACTCAAGCAAAAGATCAGAAGATGAACAAACGAGATGTGCCCAAGTTGAAAAAAGACAACTTTGCATCATGGAAAAGTGGAATAAGACTCCACCTATCAAGTATTGGAAATGATATTGTTCAATACTCTGATACTGAATATGTGTTGCCTACAGGACCTCATACTCTTGAGCAATTAAGAGTCAAGCATGAGCATAACTGCATGATGATAGAACTTGCATCATCACTCTCTGATGCTGAGTTTGAAGATGTCAAAACCTGCACCTCTGCAAAGCAAATGTGGGATAAGTTGAAGCTTGTACATGGAGGAGATGCCAATTTACTCAGAGCAAAGGTAGAAAGCCTAAGAGGGAGGTTTGATGACCTAAGGATGAAATAAGGAGAAAACATTACTCAGTATAGCTGTAGAATCAAAGATGTAGTAAATTCTATTCGAGGAGTTGGAAGTGTACTTGAAGAGGAGACAGTGGTAAGAAAAATCTTAAGAACCTTATTTCCTATTTATTCTATTAGAGTTTTTTCTATTCAAGAAATGAGAGTAGTTGCAAACAATACAGTTACTCTAGATAGTCTGATTGGTAGACTAATTTCATTTGAGATGAATAAATTTGACAATAGTGTCTTATCATCCATAGAATCTACATTCAAATATTCTCTAAAGATAAGTAACTCAAGTCATAGACATATTGTTAGAAATGATAGTGACAGTGATAATGAGGATCAAGGACTTGATGAGATTGAAGCACTAATGGCCAGAAGATTGCAGAGAGGCAAAGAAAGATACAAAGGTAAATTACCACTTGTATTTTTCAATTTTAAAGAGGTTGGGCACTTTTTTGCAATTCCAAACCGACAAAAATATGATAGAGGAAATGACAGACCTTATGAGAAGAAGTTTGAAAAAAGTGAAAATAGAGATTACCGAAGCAACCAAAAATCTGACAAGAGAGATACCCGAGACTACAAGGAAAAAGGGAAGAAAGCTTGTTACCTAGCTAAGACCAGAGCTGATGAGCTGATGACACTGACACCGAATTAGAAGAAGACATCGAGATGGTATTCGTAGCCATGAAGGATGATTCAGATGAAGATGAAGAAATGTATGTAGAAACTGCACTCATATCTAAAGTTAGTAAAAATGATATCTAGATCATAGATAGTGGCTGCACTCACCATATGACCGGTAATAAACAAAAGTTTGAGAATTTTGAATACTATAATGGCGGTTCAGTGAGAATGGGAAAGGATACACCTTGTCTAGTTGAAGGTAAAGGAACCATAATGTTGAATAACTTGAAAAAATGTGAAAATGCTTACTGGGTTAAAGGACTGAATTACAATTTGTTAAGTTTTTCTCAGTTGAACAATTCAGGTCATAGAGTAGAATTTGAAAATAAGAAGACAAGGATCTTCAATGAATCAAGAAGGTTGATTGGTACCAGTGATCAGACAAAAGGTAACCTTTTCTATCTTGATGACACTAACACCACTTGCTTGATGGCTAGAAATGAAGACTTATGGTTGTGGCACAAAATATTGTGTCATGTGAACTTTGACAACATGATAAAGATAAGAAACAAAAGGAATGTTAGAGGCTTACCGATGATGACTAAGCTCGAGCATATCATCTGCAAGAATTGTCAAAAAGGTAAGATGAAAAAGTCTAGTTTCAAGAGAAAAACCCATACATCTACTGCAATTCTAGAATTAGTCCATATAGATCTATGTGGACCAATGAGGACAAAGAGCTACTATGAAGATAGGTATTTCATTCTCTTTGTTGATGATTTCTCTAGAATGATGACAGTCATGTTTTTAAAAGATAAATCAGAAGCATTTAATATTTTTAAATGGTACAAAGCAATGGTAGAAAAACAAAGTGAAAATAAATTGAAATGCTTAAGGTCATATAGAGGAGGAGAATTTACTTCAGATGAATTCACTGACTATTGCAATGAGCATGGAATTAAAAGATAGGTTTCTACACCAAGGACAACACAACAAAATGGAATTGTTGAGAGGAGAAATAGATCAATTGTTGATTGTGCAAGAACATTGATGATTGAGAAAAGCATCACTCACACATTTTGGAGGGAAGTTGTCAGTACTACTATCTACACACTAAACAAAGTACAATTGAAGAAGGACACAAAGAAGACACCATATGAGCTTTGGTATGGTCATACACCCAATGTAAGTTACTTCAGAATCTTTGGTAGTTAATGTTATATATTGAAGGATGATAGAAATGGAAAACTTGACTGCAAAAGTGAAGAAGGTATCTTCCTAGGGTATTCAACCAAAAGCAAGGCTTATAAATGTCTTAACAAATCATCTAAGAAAATCATTGAAACTGCACGTGAAAATAGATGAATTTGTAGAAAAGAATGATAAGGAAAGCAAAAAGGAACCAGAGGACTACAACAGGTTTATTTATATAGAACCTGACACTCTACCCGAGCAATAGTGTGTCACTCCCGAGCATCTAAACATTGCACCTGAGGATCAGGCTGCAATTACCAATGATCAGGATAATACTCAAGATGATGTTCCAAACAATGGAGATGAAAATGAAGGTGAAGAAGATAATCGGAATGATGAACACAGATTTGAACCAAAACTTGACAAGTATGTTAGAAGACATCATCCATAGAACCAAATCATAGGAGACAAGAAGGCTAGAACAAGAACAAGAAGTAATTCAATTAACACTAGATGTTTACTTTGTGATTTTGAGCCTAAATTTGTTTACAATGCACTTGAGAATGACGAATGGGTCAGTGTCATGAATGAAGAGATAGAATAGATTGAGAAGAACAATACATGGACACTAGTGCCAAGATCAGATGACAAGAATGTCATCGGTACCAAATGGATATTCAGAAACAAGCTGGATGAGAATGGAGAAGTCACTAGAAACAAAGCAAGATTAGTATGCAAGGGATATGCACAAGAAGAAGGTATTGATTATGGAGAAACCTTTGCACCCATTGCTAGACTAGAAGGAGTTAGAATCTTACTTGCTTATGTTGTATTTAAAGGATTCAAGGTATACCAAATGGATGTCAAATCTGCATTCCTAAATGGAATACTAGAAGAAGAGGTATACATTGAACAACCAGAAAGGTTTGTTAATCCAAACAAGAGAAACATGGTATGTAGACTACACAAAGCCTTGTATGGATTGAAATAAGCACTGAGAGCCTAGTATGAAAGACTTAACTCATATCTCATTAGCATAAATTTTTTTAGAACAAGTGAAAAATAACAATCTGTACTTAAAAGAAGATACTGATGGTAATATTCTAATTGCTGAAATTTTTGTTGATGATATCATTTTTGGAGGGAATGAATTGTTATGAAAATCCTTTTCTAATTAAATGAGAAAGGAATTTGAAATGTCTATGTTTGGAGAGATCAAATTCTTTCTTGGTCTACAGATTCTTCAACAAGATGCAAACATTTACATCACTCAGTCCAAATACATCAAGGAAGTGCTAAAGATATTCAAAATGGAAGATTCCAAACTAGTTGGAGAACTATGGCTACTGGATGCAAGCTGACAAAGGAAGACAAGACAAATGAGGTAAATCAGACCTTATATAGATCAATGATTGGAAAATTGATGTATGTTGTTCACACTAGACCAGATATAGCACATGTAGTGGGGATAGTTGCAAGATTCTCTGCTAATCCCAAAGGATCACATATGACTGTTGTCAAAAGAATTCTGAGATATCTGAAGAATATCGAGGACTATGGCTTATGGTACAAAAGAGAAGGAAAATTTGACCTACAAGTCTATAGAGATGTTGATTGGCCTGGAAACATTGATGACCAAAAAAGAACAACTGGAGGAGCATTCTTCATGGGTGACAGACTTGTCACATGGATAAGCAAGAAGAAAGGATGCATCTCTCAGTCTACTGCAGAAGTAGAATGTGTGGTTTCTTCTACAAATTGATCTAATATTTCATGGATCAAACAATTACTAGAAGGTATGCATATGAAGATCCTTGAACCAGTAATTATCTATTGTGATAATACCAGTGCAATAAAAATTTCTAAGAATCCAGTCATGCATGCTAAGACTAAGCATATTTCTATCAAGTATCACTATCTAAGGGAACAAGTGCAAGCAAAGGAAGTGACACTAGAATATGTTCAATCAAAGGAACATGTAGCTGACATATTCACCAAGCCATTACCGAAGGATACATTTGAGTATCTGAGATAGAGACAAGGGTTTCAACCCTTGTCTATCGGTCAGTAATCTGACTAGGACGTTGCATCAACCTATATCAAATCTGAAGATCAGTCATGTTGATGCAAACATTGAAATGAACAGCAACAGATACATCTATACATTGTAAGGTACATATCTGCACTAAAAATTAGACATTGTATTTCTGATGGATAGGGAAATTCAAGGAATATATTATGCAAAGGGATGGAACATAATATATATGATAAAATAAAGAGAAGTATTTTTGTTTGGCATTGTTGTCAAAGGGAGAGAAATATCTCATTATCATACAAAAAGGGAGAGATGTTCTCATTACCATCAGGGAGAGATGATCTCATTATCAAAAGGAGAGATATGATAAAAGGAGAGATTATATCA
>MU224190.1:1002614-1030982 GCA_018584345.1 Thuja plicata | reverse complement strand
ATCAATATTCTAAGGGAGAGAAATTGATTACATATGAAATATCCATCTAAGGGAGAGAAGTAACAAAGGGAGAGAGTTCAGACAAAGAGAAAGATTGTTGTCAAAGGAAAAAGAGATTATCAAGAAAAAGAAACATTCAAGGTAGAGCACATATCAGGATAGAGATATCATATGATACATCTATCTAGTGAAGGGATTAAAGATTGAAGACAACCACTCTACACGAAACAAATCTAAGCTATTTTTTGAGCTTACTGAGAGACAGACATTTGTAATAGTTACATTAGAAAATCTTGATGAAACTGTATATTTCATATTGTATTAGTGATAGTATAGTATGATAATGTAGTATGTTGCCATCAATGCCAAAGGGAGAGATTGATGACATGTAACTGATTGAATGTTTGAAGATGTTAAGTTGATAACCAAAATGCAGAAGGATAATGCAAGACATTAAATCAGTTAATGGATTTTATTGTCATTGATGTCAACTTGATATAATCTAATCAGTTATAATCAAAGTGTCAAAGACTTCAGAGAATTAGAGAGAGAAAGATTATGCTTTATATAATGCATAAAAGAAAAGCATTCACAAAGTGACTACAAACATTGATGGTCAGTGGAACCCGACGGATAGAGATCACCAACAGTCAAGTCACAGTGATTCCTGAGCAAGAAAACCGATAAGCATTATCGAAGAGCAGAATCACAAGCAAAATCGACGGCCAAAAACATAGTGTAAATCAAAGGAGAAGCCCGAGGAGAACTAGAGTGTTGACCGATGCTATCAAGAGTTAAACCAAAATTAACTAAAGTTCACAAATGACAAAATATCTAGCTGGCAGAGCTAAATGTATACTTAACTGGTAGTTATCATTTTTTTCATCGACAAGATAAGCCAGAGATAAGTGATTAATTTAAAGCTGATTTGTCCATTTGGAAAGAAGATCTCAGCAAGATAAAAGAGGAGTTTTGATTTAAATCTGATTGGCAAGAATTGTGGATCATGCCAAGATCAAGAAGATCAAGAACCTAACAACGGTGATATCATGTCTATTTAAGAGACAACTCAATTCATTATGATTGGGTGAGGGTGAAGGAATGAACAAGAGGATGCTGAAGAGAAACTGATGAAGAGCAACTTCATACAGTGTTGATCGATGAGCTAAGGAAAGAGCTAAACAATTTAGTGGACACCGAGAAATAGAGCACAACATCACCAAGTAGAATCAAAGGTATAAACAAAGTTATATTGATCAGAATAGTTTTGTGAGATTACAATAGATCTAAAAATCTGAAAGGATAATTTGTATATGTGAATAGATCATATTGTTTCAGTTTAACCATTGATTCAGAAAGTCTCTTAACCGAGCGGGATTTAAAGATCCTTTCTATATTGAGATACATCCAATGGAGTATCAAAATGTTTGCTCATGTAGATAGCATGAGATTCCAGATACCTATTGACAGGCCAAGTGAGTGTTTGATCAAGGATGGTAGCATAGAGATGCCCGATATCAAGTGATAGACTAAAATTTCAAATCCTCTAACAAGGTCACACTTAACAATGTGTTTGTAACCTTTAACGAGGTTGGCTCTTCATCGAGATCACTTTAGAAGAGTAAAAATTTTGGGTTACCGGTCCCAAGTGTTTTTTCCCTTAACAGGGTTTCCACGTTAAAAATCCATGTGTCAATGTGTTTATGAGTCATTACTTTAGTGTTTTGCATTACACTTAACTTAATTTGATTGATCGGTATACTCTAGATAATTTACTATCTTTTGGTAAATTAACAGACTATTATTCAATAAATATACAGTAGAAGGTTTTACAAAGCATTCTGAGCATTAGTAAATTGATATAAGTATTTGGAGGCATTCATCTTATAGGACTGAAGATAACTAGAGTTAAAAAAAATTTGGCACTAACTTTTAAGGGCTGATTATTGGAATATTTTTGTGGCCACTGATCCACACCCCCCCACCTCTCAGTTATTACTAGCAAACATCACATTGAGATCATAATCAAATAGTTCTTATGAGTCATGAGGCCAACAGAGTGAACATAGAACTTAATGGAAAATTGGAAGTTATTGGTTAACTAAAAGAATAAAATGAGAAACTGAAGCATGAAGCAAAGATTCAACAACAACATAATGATATGATCAAGAAAGCTAAAGACAGTACAAAAAGAATGGATGATTTTCTGAATGGACAAAGGAGACTCAACAACAATACCGATTAAGGGTATACCGATAATGAATAATCATCATACCGAGCTGATCAAAGAGATTTCTACAAAAATCCAAGAGAAAAGAAGCGTTCATGTAATCATTGTGGAAAACCATGTCACACATCAAATGGTTGCAAGAGCAAGGCTAAAGGTATTCCTAAATCTAATTCTACATTCAAAGGTAATTGTTATAACTATAATAAGCATGGACACAAAGCACATGAATGCATATCTAAGGTGAAAAAACCAAAGAAGGAATCCTACATGGAAAAAAATTATCCTACTTGCAAAATGCATGACCACACATCTCATGAATGCAGGAAAAAGAAAAAGAAAGTATGGAAACCTAAAGAGCAAGAAAACGCTTATAAACCGAGAAGATTCGGTAACTCATGTGTTTGGGATTAAAACACTTGGGTAAATTGCACAACATGTGGTAGATATGGACATATAGTTGCTAACTATATGAGGAAATGGACAAGAAGATCTAGAGGCTGGACTAACCCTAGAATGGCATGCTTATACTGTCATAAGGTCGATCACCTAAGCAAGGATTGCAGAGACCGAGTGACAGAGTCAAGCACTTTTGTAAATGGAAATACTATTGAACACATCAAGAGAATGAGAAATAAAATGTGGAGGAGAGCTTCAAAAAATTATAATGCTGGACCAGGAAATACAATTGGTGACACGTAATCTAATGGATTAGGTGATTCCACCACCCCCACCTAAGAAATACAAGTAAGTATGGAACTGCACTCTATAAAGCTATGTTTACATCAGTTTCAACGTTCATTGTTAATATGCCAAATTAGCATGAATAAACATATGAAAGTTAACTGAGTTGACATAATACACTGAGCATCGTCATTAAACATGCAGGAGACAACCGAGCTAACACCTTGTACCAAGTATTGAATACTAACCAAGCTAAAGTCTTTGGTGTGTTAACCGAGCATCTATGCTTTGTCAATCGAGTGGTAGGTGAAGCATTTAATGCATCACTTAGGTTATATTTTTCTATAAAAGGGAAAACAAGAGCTCATTCGTTCACCCATCATTTACAAGTAGATTGCAAAGAGAAAAAGTGATTCACAGTGATCACATTATAGAGCATTTAATAATGATTCTAAAGAAACTCCAACAGATTTAGAGCACTCACCACGATCATCCAGTGAGTACCGAGACTTTCTGAGCTCACAGTTCATTTGCGAAGAAGCCCTAATTTTTACGAACAATGGCATCCACTTCTCAAACCATGAAAATCAAGATAAAAAAAGATAAGAAGGTTTCTCTTATCAAGAACTCAACCTATGAAGAACCGAATTACAAGTTCTATCCTGAGGTTTCTTCACAACCCAACGACAAGGGAGCTTTCTCGAATATCTCACCTAGGTTTTTGATGGTCGAAGACATCCGAGCATACATTCACTGCAAGCTTGTAGAGATCAGAGACATAGAGCTTGAAGAAGCTTATAAGAAGCTATGCACTGATGGAAACCTGAAAGATGAGTACAAACACATCAAAGTGAAAGGGTTAATCAATGTCCTACTGTTCCCAAAGGAATTCAAGACCAAATGGATTTGTATTGTGCTCAGCCGAGTACATGACGGTAAAATGCGGTTGGATGAACCTAAGGTAATCACAAAGGATTTGATTCATGCAGTCACAAGATACCCAATCAATGACAAGACAAAATCCCTACGACACCCTTCACGCCCCGATATTGAAAATTTAACAGGAGTTGAATGGGACGATAGAGGTCTAAAAGTGAACTCAATCAGCAACCCTAAATTGAAGTTCAATGCATATGTGGGTGGATACAAGATATTTCAAGGAAGTATAATGAACAACATTTCTTGTGGAGTTGTTGACACAACATACAAAGTTGTGAATAAAGGAGTGCAACTAGACCTAGCAGAGCTGTCGCTAAAACAACTGGAAGAAAACATGAGAACCATTAGATCAGCCAGATCTAATACATGTAAGTTTGGTTCTCTATTGGTTTTCACATTCTTTTATTTTTATAACTTCTTTCCTTCATTCAGTAATGTCACTTGGGACACAAACTGACCAATCACTGCACAAATTAGTAATTTCATTAAGTCACTATGAGACAATTTCGTACCTTTAATGGATGGCTACTTTGCCACATTCAAGACTAGGATGGAGAAGAAAATGAGAATCCCTGCTCAACTAGTGGAGAAATATAAAGATGAGATATTTTTGTAGTGGACACCAACACTACACTCATCAAAGTTGTCAACCCTAGAACAACATGGTTACCACCACTTGAATATGAAATTGATATAGATTAGGCTACAAAAGCCATTGAAACCCTGCTGAATGAACCAGTGGAAAAAAATTTGAAAAGATTTGGAACATATAAGGAAGCCAAGTCATGGATAAATACTAGCTTAGTAGTGAAGAAGATAGGGAAGAAGCAAACCCAAATAGTAAAGATACTCAAGAAGAAACTCTCGGTAACCGATGAAGAGTTAGAGAAAACAGAGAATATCACCAAGGAACAGTCACCCGTTGGTGAAGGTAGAGAAATGAGTGACTCTGACTCTACTAAATCTGATGCACAACCACCAAAGGCCAATAAATCTAAGGTTACTGATGTAACAACTGCGTCTAGAACCAGGAGAAAAATTGCTAAGGTAGACTCACCTCCATTAAAGAAAGGTACAGTGAAAACTTATATGAAAAGAAAAGCCTCTACCGAACACCCAGCACCGAGACAAAACAAAATATATGTAAGAGGAAGAGAGGACAAGTATGACATTGAAAAAGATGAAAGAGAACAGAGAATACAAGAAGAGAAGGCCAAAATTCCAAAGATAATTGATGAAATTGCATAGTCAATCATCAATACATGCAGTATATCAAATAATAAGATTAGACAATGGGTACATTTGTGTACCAAGGATCAGAATAAATTAGAGGAAGCAATCATTAAAATGATGGTAGCATACAAGTATGTACCTCTACAATTTGGAAGTCATATTCCACAAGAGCTAAATGACAAGATATTAGCAAGGTGGACATATACATTGCATATGGAAAAACAAATGAGAGAAAGAATCTTAGTAAATTACATGCCTGAGTCAACAGTTGAAGAAATTGAATCAACAATGTAGGAGCATGAAAAGAAATTTTTAGCTAAGGAAAGAGCTTACAAAGTATTGGAGAACAAGCTCGAAGATATTGACAAGGACACCAATAAGATTTGAACTCAAATCTTTAATCCACTCAAGCATATACTAGCTATAACTGAGACATCCCACAATGAGTCTAGAAGGAGGCCACACCGAGCCCCGAATATATTTTCATCAATGACATCGAGGATGTCAATCCAATTGGTTTTACAATAGAGGCAAGTAAGGCCATGGATGACATTCCTCAGATATTGCAATCATTAGGAGAAACACCATATATCACTATAAAAGATATAACTCAAGATGATTTTGATGATAATGTCAAGGCTGATGAAGAAGTAAGTTTTTTCACGAGCAAATAATCGAACAAGAAACTACAAATGTTCCACATGCAAATGTGCCAAGTAACATGCCTTTATTGATACAAGTTATCAATATAATCACTGAAGTTAAGGAGAAAACATATGAGCCCGAAACAGACATGCCAATGGACAAAGGTGATGAACAAGGGGAAAAGGACAAGAAAGATAACAATGGAGAGAAACTAAATGACACACCTACCGAGGAAAGTGGAAAGGAATAAAAGGTTGTAACTCAAGACAAGGTTCATGTAGATACATCTACAACTGACCAACAGGTATTGACCAAGCCACCTAGAAAACCAAAGAAGAAGAAGAACAACAACAACAAGAAAATTAAGGCCCATGCTACACTTGAGGAGATAATAGAAATACCTGACTATGATCCAAGAACCCTTGATTACAAGTCACTGACAAGGTATGGGGAGCTATGAAAAAGGAAGTCACAATAGGACAAGCTCAAATTGGAACACCGAAATACACAAGTCCTAGAATCAACAAAGGAAATACTATTGTAGGTAGTACCTAATACACAGATTGATCAAAATGCACCCATCATTGATCAACTGGAAGCTCTGACCGAGGCAATCACTAATCAGAATGTAGATGCCAAGAAGGTCATTGAAGAAAGAGATGAGGAGAAGTATCACTACAAGCAAACAGAGAAAATCAGCCAAGAAGTGGCAGTAAATAAGGTGAAACTTTCTAAACTAGTAACTCAATTAGAACCCATCATTTCATAGTTAGTTACCCTAGTTCAAAAGATCTATGCACTATTGAGAACTTCACAACCGAGTATGATGCAAAAATAGATAAGTTGAATGAAGATCTCAAAGCTAGTGCACAGAGTCTTTCAACCGAGCCAAATGCATTCAAATTGCATTATGAAAAACTAATTAAATCATAACAGTTAAGACTTGAGATACAAAAGGAATAAATCAAAATCAGAGATGAAGTAACCAAGCTTAAAATCTTGTTACTACTAAATCTCACATTGTTGATGACACATATGACAACAATAAAGACTCTAATTGCCACCTCAGATATGTCAGTAGCTGACACCATCTATGACATGCATGCTTAAATCACATTGGAGCATATGACCCTCCAGCACCTCAAAGAAAAATGGGACAAGCTAATGACAGACATCAAGCAATCTCATTCACACATTTTTGACAAGCTGTAGGTTATACATCTTTGTCATTATTTTCAAAAAAAAGGGGGAAAATGTATATGTACATACAATGTATCCAAAAAAGGGAAAATGTACCAAGGAAAACATTGTAAAAGAGGGAAACATTTACATACTAAGAGCATGCACATAGGGGGATTCATTGTATAAGTAAAGAGTGCAAGTAAAGAACTTGGTTTATATACTGTACATATCAGTTTTTGATACTAGTGTCAAAGGGGGAGATTGATAATCCTTAAAGGATCAGATGTTGTCATTACTATTCAAGCAATCATTTTTGGTGGGTCAACATTCACTAAGTGTCAGCATTCACTGAGCATAGTGGTCACCGACATGTTTTGATCACCGAGCATAGAATAACAACCGAGCAGTATATCAACCGAGATAGAGATATAACCAGAAACCAGTCTACAGAGACACAACCAGACAAAGATATAACCGAGCACCAGTCTATAGAGACACAACTGAGATAGAGACATCGCCGAGCACCATTCTAACTGAGAGACATTTTTAACATTGAGAAAAGTGGATTTGAACTACATGTCAGCTAAAGCGCTTTAGTATTTAAATTAGATTTTTTCTTAGCTAGACAGTCATTTCATGAAGATCAAGTAAAGCATAATTGATGGATTTAATCATTTTAACTGATTGGATACATGCAACCTAGGAGATCAAGGTCGAGTTGTAAACCTTAGATCTTAGAGTTATTCTATAAAAGCGTGAAACCAAATTAGGTTAATAAATTGTATATGTGTGTGTGTGTGTGTGTGTGTGTGTGTGTGTAATCAATCAAGAATATGATGGTTGTAACCAAACAAGGACATCTATGGATAGGATGGAGAGTTTCATGCAGAGGAACATATAAAGAAGAATTCAATTATGAAGAACTAGATTCAAGGCTACCAAGCAGTAACAAGGGTATTATCCATTGCAATAAGGTGATATTGTTTTTGTGAACTTAATGGATCTATAATCAGAAATTCAAGCTCGAAAGCTATCAGGACATCTATAGTTTTGTCTACTCTCTAATAATTGTAGCAAATAGAAGAAATCCTTCAAGAAGGTGGACTTAATAGTCTTATTGTAAATCTCTCAACCATAGCACACATACATTGTGTTTCTAAAATCTCTTAACCGAGTAGACCTAACAAGTCTAACATGTTACTCCTAATAGGGTAAGATCATCAGAAGTGATCACAACTTGCAGCCTTAACCAACAGCTTCCATTCTACAGATAGTGAAGCTTTGTGGGTTTCATCCCCACCACAGTTTTTACCTTCTAATAGGGGTTTTCTACGTTATCAATTCTTGTGTGATGTGTAAATGAGTTTCATGAATGTTTCTAAGTTTGTTTACACGTACTTACATTTATGCTATGATATTACATGCATGAGGTAGTAAAGCAACAATGATCGGTAATGCAAGAAAATATTACTAAGGTTAAAGTATAAAAGTTTTAAGGGTACTGATTAACCCCTCCTCTCTCAGTACACACCCTTCCATTATTCCAATAGTATATATGTGTGTGTGTGTATAGTGGGTGATCCCACAATAGTGGGTTACACTTTTTTGCCTAAACAAACATTGAAGTCTACGTTTTGAAAAAAAACTTTTAGATTCGGATGCATATTGTCGTTAAACCGTTTGAAATCAAAAAATAAGTAAACTAGAATCTTTTAGGACTTTTTGTCTAGATTCTAAATATTTTTTTTCTTTTTTTTTGAATTGATTTGAATGGTTTTTTTTTCTCCCACTAAAACTGCTATGTTGCTGAAAACGTTATTTTCAAAAAGTTAAAGTGACTTCATAAAGCACAATTTTTTTTCTAAAATAGATATCAATGCGCTTCTTTTGAATTTGGTTTTGTAACATCCATACGGAGGGCATGCAATTGTTTGACAACATTATCATGATTATTGCATATTTTATGAATGTTTGAAGTAGAGTAAACCGTAATTCTGACATACCTTGACTGCATAGCTTATAAATTCTTGTGTATTTATCAAAATTCAATTTTTTTTTTGATAGAAAGTAGACTCGAAGGCGGAGGGCACTGTTATTTTTCAATTTTTTTTTAAATCTTTTCTACTATTTTTCATTGAATGTCAAACTTGGAAGTTTATATTGGATAAAAAACCTACATTTGATGCACGTCAAAAAACATTAACCTAATTAATTCAAAAACTATCAAATATATATTTTTTAGAAATCTTATTCAGAGAGCTTGTGCGGTGAAAAAGGATGTCTCCCCATTCTTCCATTTGAGCCCCGTGCTTGAGCCCCGAAACCATGAAAACTGTAGATTTTTGTTGGCCTCTGCAAATGGCCTCTATTTATAGGGTTTCGATAGAAAGCACTTTCGATAGAAAGTAGTTTCGATCGAAACTAATTAGTTTCGATCAAAACTACTTTCTATCGAAAGTAATTTCTTAGTTTAACATGCATATGGGTAAAAACCATGGCAAAATTTTGACTAGTTAGTTTTGATCGAAACTAACTTAGTTTCGATCAAAACTGAGTTAGTTTCGATCGAAACTAAGAAAAAAAGGTAGTTTCAATCAAAACTAAGAATGTTTCAATCGAAACAATCAGGTACTTTCTATCGAAAGTACTTGACTAAATCCTCCCCCTCACAGATTTCGTGAGGAATTCCTTCCTCCGAAAAAGTGTAACCCACTATTGTGGGATCACCCGTGTGTTTGTATGTATGTATATACATATATACATATATATACATATGTACACACACACACATATATATCATCACTTGCCCCAGCTAGATAGTAGGGTCACTCATGAGTGGATTGATCGGGGTGTGTGACGGGGGGGATGGGTGGTACAATAATTGAATGAATAAATTAGGAGGTGCTAATAGAGTTTGAGTCGCTTGACTATTTGTACATCTAAAGTGCACTTTCCGAGTGCAAATGGGAAAAAAAAAGGAAATCTGAAACAATTTTTTTTCCATTTAATGCTTGGTTTGATAAGGAATGCAAAAAAGCAAGGAAAATTTTGAAAGATTCAAACAAAGAAAAAAATAAACCTCAAAGCATACAAGCAAATTTTGAGAAAGAAAAAAGTTGATTTCGTGGTCACAATGATGGAAGAGCTAATCTTCCTTATCAAAAATAACGTCACATTACTTTGGAAAGACTTACACCTGAGAAAAAATATGTGAAAACAATATTACATCTTCTTTGTGGTTTGAAGCATCTTTATGAGAAGGGTTATAAGGTTGAATCTCCTCGCTTGGTCAACACTACTACTATATTTTTATACAAGAGATCGATATGGGCATCAAGAAGTAAGGTGTTGGACAAGAAAATGACTTAGTCGATCTTCAAGAAGAGCATCTAAAGTGGGGTATCAAGACACTCGTACACCTCACATACAAATTTTTTTAACAACATAATTTAGAAGGATACAAATTCTAGATGGGGTGGTGGTTTCTTCTAAATCCATTCACTCTATGGCAATGTTTAAGGAGAAGTCAATGTTCATGAAATTGGATATGGCCAAAGCTTATCATAGAGTTAAGTGGCATTTTTCGCAAAAAAATTCTCATCACCTTTGGTTTTAGTCAAGAGTGGGTTATATGGATGATGAGTTGTGTTACTTATTCATCCTTCTCCATTATTATCAATGGTGAGCCTTCTAAGTTATTTGGAGCTTCCACGGGTCTGTCCGAAAGGGACCATGTCTCTCCTTATTTGTTTATTATTATGGAAAATTATGGGCAGATTTATTGAGTCTCAAGTCTCCCAAGGCTTGTTTCAAGGTTGGAGTTGGGGTAATGGGTTGCCTAAGCTTTCTCATCTCTAGTTTGTGGATGATGTTTCTCTTGTGGGACTTTCTCATCTTCATGAAGTTGAATCTTTTAGGCAAATGTTGGATATTTATTTAGCTAATTTAGGTTAGAAAGTCAATGAGAAAAAACATTATATTTACTTTTTTAGCACTCTTTAACCTATTCAAAGAAGGATTTCCAATATTTTAAGATTTAAAATTAGTTCCCTTCCCTTGTTGTATCTGGGTATTCCTCTAGTTGTTGGAAGGAAACTTAGGCCATACTAGTGGGACTTTCTTGATAAGTTGTGTTGGAAGGTTAATCACTAGACTCATTGGTGGATATCCACTATTTCCAACGTGACTCTTCTTCAATATGTGATCTAGGCTCTACCTATTTATAGGATTTTTGTTCAAGTGTCTCTTGTGCATTTCCTCAATTAATTTGATTATCTTTTATGCCGATTTCTTTGAGTGGTAATTTACACGTTTCTATGTGGAGTTTAGTTAAGTCGGAGTTTGTGTGTAGGCTGAAGAAAGAGGGGGGCATTAATATTTTCTTTGCAATTTTTATTGGGAAAGTTCTTACTAACAAGTTATATTGGTGATGGTGTACTAATGAAAATCAAGGTTGGGCTTGCATTCTCACGTATAAGTATTTACAAGGAGTTAATATTGTGGGTGTTCCTTGTTATCATTTAGAGGGAATAAAATATATGATTTGGTGCACTCTAAAAATAGGGGCCCAACTTATGTTAAGAGTAGGCATTTTTAGATCTGCAAAAAAGGGCTCAAGATCTCTTTTTGGCTTTATTCTTGGTATGGTAATCCTCCTCTTCTTTTCATGTATTCTCACTTTCAACCAATTTGTGATAGTTTTATTGCAGATGGTTGGACTAAGGTTGCGAATTTTAATACTGCTCAGAATTTAGGGATGATTGTTGGTTGCGAATGGAAGGATTCTTGTGAATGGCCACAAGGTGAATTAGAGGATTCACATACTGAGTTGGCTCAAATTATTTCTTCTTGTGAGTGCAACTCCTTGGCGAGGTAGGACATTTTGGTCTGGGGTAGTGATTCGTCTGGTAAGTACTCTATTTTTTTAGGGTACTTGGAGCTTAATAGACAACTATTTGTAGGTTAAGAGGTTCCTTTGTGGAAACTAGTGTAGAACAAATTTTTATGACCCAAATACAAAACTATTATGTGGCTAGTGGTTTAGAATCATTGTCTTACTTGGGATAACTTATGCTAGTGTTGTTTCCTCGGTCCCTTAATGTGTGTTCTATATTGTAATAGTAAGGAGAATGTTTCTCATTTTTTCTTTCAATCCTATTTATCTAAGGAAATTTGGGACTTTTGGTGGAGAGTTTGGAAATAGGATTGTTGGCATGTCTCCTTTTTGTCTAAATTCTTGGGCTCATTGGCGTAAGCCCCTAGTTACTTCACTTCATGATGTAGCCCAAAACCTTCAAGAACAACAAATCAGAAAATACACAACAGAAGATTGCAAAACTCTAAATTATTCATTAACTTCTCCAAATTACTCTACCTTACAATGAAAGAAAACTCCTACTTGTTACAATTCTGAAAATTACCATATTTGGCAGATTTTTGGGAAAAAAGAAGAAGATTTTTTTTCCATTTTTTTTAATTTCCAAAAACCATGCTATGAATCTCAATTTTTCCCATGAAAACCCCCCAACTAAGGCTAGATGAATTGCCAACTAATCCACGAAATCAAAGACACGATTTTGGATTTATTACAAAAGCAACGTTCTAAAAAAACTTTAAAAAACAAGAGAAGCCAATTTCAGAGGCCAAGATGATATTTCTGGCTACCAAAAAAAGGTTGAAACAACCACCAATCAAGTTGAGCTCTATCAAAAATCCAATTAACTCCTCGTCACTCATCTACCTATAAAATTTCAGCAAAAACCCACATCTGAGTCAAAAGTTATGACCCCCAGATGCTCCCGCATCACTTAATTTCTTTAGGTTACCTAGGTTCTAGGACTCACTTTCATTATTTTTCATATTTGGTTGGAGAGGAATCATAGGATTTTTCATGATTCTAGGACTTTTGTTCAACACTTTTGGTGGACAATTATTCATTCTCTTTGTGCGACTATCTTGGCAAGGAGTGAATTTGCTAGAGGTATAGATCTTGAAGATGTTGATATCTGCACTCGGCACAATTTTCCTCTTCAGGGAGATGATCCCTCATATTTAAGGAGTTTTGAAATTTGACATTGATGGCTCTACTTGAGGAAATCCTTTTCGTTCTATTATTGGTGGAGTAGCATGTGATAGCGTTGGAGATGTTCAGTTTATTGTTTCTATCTATAAGGGTCTTCAAACAAATAATTGCATGGAGGCTCCTACCATTTTGTATGTTGTGGAGAAATATTGTATTCTTAGCTAGAAAAGGATTATTTCTGATTCTCAGGTGGTGGTGACTCTTTTTAATGAGAAATGACTAGATGATGGTAGTTGGCACTTAGATCTGGTTATTAGATAGATTCTCAGGTTGTGAGGCTCTTTCTAACTTGTTACTTTTATTCACATTATTAGGGAGTGGAACTGACTTGCAGATTGTTTGGCCAAATGGGATTTTGATCAAATGTAGGGTTGGAATATAGTTGATAAGGGATAATTATCTTTTGAATTGTCTCCCATGTTGGACCAATTAATGGATAACGACAGGGTTGTGTAGTTCTATTTTATTTTCTAGGTGTTTGGCCCTTCTTGCTTTGTAATTCTCTTTGTTTTGAATAGATGTTTACCCCTCTTTAAATTTTTAATGTTATATTTTATGATGTCACCAAAAATATTATTAGTATTGAACATTAGTTACTAAACCTTAAAATCCAAGTTTATCCATAGAAGGAAATCCTTGTGAGATTCCTTACTTTAAGGATATGTCATTTGGAACCACATAAATGTTAGAGTCACATTTGCAATCTCTAACTCATGATATCCAAATTTTGGTTGTCAAAAAAGAAACCACCTATAACCCAAAGTTTCAAACTTCAAATAAATATGAGATTTAGGAAAGTATACAACAATAGTTGGACAAGGATGTACCTTCTAATAAAATTTAATAAAAAGCACCAATTGGTCAACCTTGAATTTCACAAAAATGGGTAAGACGAGTCCATCAAACTCTGAAGATTTAAAATTTAGTGCTAAAATAAAATTGATAAGACCCAAAAATAATATTATACAAGGAAAGGAAACAAGATCAATCAAATAAAGGAGATTACTTGGTGTCTACTAATGAAATCAATATAAAAGTAAACTCAAAACCTCTTAGAACTTAAGATCTTAGGATACTAATCATTATAAACAAAATATAAAATATAAATAGGCTAAGAACCATACAAAAATAGATTTAATGCGTTACAAAAGATATATGTGGGGAAATCCTTTTGGGTAAAAAACCCGTATAAAGCATTATTTTATTAAAACACTAACAAAACATAGTCTATTATAAATAGAGTGAATCTCGGAATATTTGTCCTTACTTCGACATGACCAATAATACCTTTTGTTCATAGTGATATAACTCAATATTAATCTCCAAATTTATCTACTTGCAAATGAGAGAGGACCTCCTTAAGTATAGGAGGAAGAGTGGCAACATACCTCAAGGGGTATTAGTTACACCTTTTTAATAATCCTCATCCAAAATGATTAATAATCTAATAGTTATTATATATTATAATTATTTCAAATGGGATATGGTTAATAAAGTATATTTAATATAAGGTTTAATAACCTTATATTAGAACAATATATAAATATTATAAGGGTATGACCCCTAATAACATTATGTTCTAACAAAACCAACTTCTCTTAAAGAAGTTGAAAATATTGTAGTGTGGAGCAAGGCTATGCAAAATGAGTATGATGTTTTTTTAAAAATGGTTCTAGTAGCTGGTTGATCTGGCACTAGAATGTAAACCTATCAATTGCAAGTGGGTATTTTGAAACAAGTCAAACTTAGCAAATGGATCACCTAAAAAAACATTAAGGAAAACTTGTTGTTAAAAGATATGTTTAAAAAATAAAGTAGAGATTATGAAGAAATATTACACATATAGAAAAGTGGACCATCATTACTACCTTATTATATCTCTTAGCTCAAAATGAGAGGAATGTTTGTAAAATGGACATAAAAACCATACAAAATAATGATATCAAATAACATAAATGACTTGGTCAAGATAATATGTAATCAAGGATATAAAATGAAAGTATACAAACTATTTAAATAATTGTATTGTTTGTAGTAGGCCTCACGAGACTAGTACCATAAACTCATCTAGCACCTCTTAAAGTTGTATATCTAGTGTTTTTATGGATGTCTATTTCTAATTGGTAGCAATGAAAATAATATTACCATTGTTAAAAAATAATTGAATCAAGGGTTTAAAATGAATGACTTGGAACATCTTCTATTACACGCTTAATTTTATAGTACATGTATATAGGGTTATGGACATTTGGCTTGTGGATACCTTCACATTTAATTAATTTATATGATCATTATTAAATTCTCATTTAGATACTTAGATTGTCCTCCATGATATTTTTTGACATCGAAGTCATCCTATGTGGCATCCAAGACATGTAAGAAGGGTATACATAGAGTAATAGTTGGTTTATCATCATGATATAGAATTAGTGTTCTTCTATGAGACTTTTAGAGGTTTGCCCCCTCAAAGTAGTTTATTATTCTCAAGTATTATCATGTAACTACAACATATTCCCCTATTGTGCAATTTTTTGTTACATATTCATTACTACTTAGGTAAGATTGATGTGATTCAAAAACTCAACTATATGTTCATAACCCAACAAAACATATTGGTGAACTTCTAAGCATATTTGATATTGCAAATAGAAAACTACTTACTACACCTATAAAACAAAGTTTAAACAAGCTATACATTAGATAACTCTACAACATTGATTGATGCAACTGGAAACAACGACAAGTTGTTTGAAGTAAATGATATCCAACAATAGCACGATCAAACATTTCTTTTAGTTGTTAGAATGCTCTTTGGATTCGTGCATCAGGCCTAGAGAATATCACTAGTTAGCAACAAAAAATGGTTCTTTGATATATGAAGGAAATTTAAAACTATGTTCTCCAATGCAAACAATTTCACATTGATTAGATATTCAAATTCTAGTTATACAAGTGACTTGGAAGATGAGAAATCTACTTAGAGTGTCCTAGTATATCTATAATCAAGAATCATTTCTTAAAAATCTAATAAACATCGTTTATTAGCTCTATCCTCTGTAGAGTCAAATATGTGACAATTTTGGAACAACTAGAGAAATGTTACGACTTAGAAACATTATTGTAAATTTCTAAGAGTATCAAGAATCATTTCTTAAAAATCTAAGAAGTGACGAGTGTGAGCTCTATCCTCTTTAGAATTAAATATATAACAATTTTTAGAATAACTAGAAAAATACCAAGACGTAGAAGCATTCTTGAATATTTATAAGAACATCAAATTTCATCCACATCTCTTCTAATTGACAATCAACCATCAATCAAGATAATAAAAAAAATCAATCCTTTACAAATAAACCAAACACAAATTTTCATTTGATTGAACACCACATAAAAGATGGCAATCCCTCATCAATGAACAGCCACAATTAAAGAATTGGATATTTTTTGGGCTGTTGAAGGGAAGATATGTAGTTTTGATTGGTAGTTGATAGTGGAGGAGGAAATTTTCGGCTTGGTATTCAAATTCTTAATGCCTTTCATTGTTGTCAGCATTCAACGAACACTGCTTTCGCATTTCAAAATCTTTCATTATATAAATCTGTCCCATCTTCTTTTACGTGTCATCGGCTGTGCTGCAGAAATTAACTCCCACCTTCACTCTCATTGAAAATGATAAAATACTTTTGGTTTCTTCTTTCAAGACATAAACCATATTACCGACAAACGACTTTAAAAATCAGATGAACTGTCTATATCTCTTCCCAATGGTAGACCTAATTTGCCTTATTTTCCTTAATGAATAATAATAGGTTTCCCCTAAACGTGGAAGAAACAATTGACTTGAATTTAGTGTAATTTTTATATAATTTCATTTCAATAATTTAAATAGATTATTTTTAAATAAAAAAATTTCATTTATAGTTAAAGATTGTGAAATATTTAATATTTATTTATCCTTTTAGAACACAAGATTAAAAGTAGTATCAGTGTGAATTCTCTAAACTATCTAACTTTTCTTTTAGGTCATATGAGCAGACCAATCTAAATAGTATTAGTTGTGGTTGCCTCCAAAACTTCAGCCAAACTTAACTGACGTACTTTCATCTATGAGAAAATGAATGAGATATTAAATTGAACACGGAAGAAGATCAATATTTCACAAAGAAAAAATTCATAGATCTCATAAACTATTTTTGATCTTGTGGACAATGATATCCTATTATTCTATTCTATTCCTCCCAAAAATAGTTTGATTCAATTTTTGTGGGGAAAAATTGACACTCTTGAATCAAGAAATAATTCATGTCAATTGACCTAAGACTAAAAGTATAATTTTTTATAATTGTTCAGCTCAAAAATTCAAATATAGATTATTTTTAAATTTAAAAAAATTTATTATACATTTAGAATTGCAAAATATTTGATAACTTGTGATTTTAAAACATTAATAATGAAACTACTATGAGTATAAACTCTTTAAATCATCTAATCTTCCTTTGGATCATTTGACCAAGCCAGTCAAAATGGTATCATTCATAGTTGCCTTCACATCTTCACCTTCACCTACACTTCACTAACATACGTTCATCTATCAAAGACAAGACTATTTTTGATCTCCTAGACATTAAATATTTTATTCTATCCTATTATTCTTAAAAAGAGTTTGATTTGATTTGAGGAAGGAAAAGATTTGGTACCCTTAAATCTAGAAATAATTCATGTCAATTGAATGAAAGTTTTACATTATCAATTGATATTTTTTAGTGTAATTTTTTACATTTTTCACCGTACATAAATGTAAACAGATTATTTTTATATAAAGTTTTTACATTTATATTAAGGATTGCAAAATATTTAATAACTCTTTATTTCAATAAGACTAATAATACTAACAGTATAACCTTTCTAAACCATCTTATCTTCTTTCGGATCATAAGACCAAACCACTCAAAATGTTATTAGTTTTAATTGCCTTCAAAACTTCACTGGCGTACTTTTCATCTGTCAGATTGAATGGCAGAAGATCAATACTTCATAAAGCAAAAATTGAAATTTCAACAGACTATCTTTGGCCTTAAATACGTTAGAGATCTTTTATGATAATTACTTCACTGCATCGTCATACTTATAAATGGGATATTAAACTAAAAAATAGAATAAAGTACTTCATAAAACAAAAATTGAAAAATCCAACAGACTATCTTTAACCTCAATAAATATTACAAATCTTTTATTCTATTCCATTGTTTCTAAAAGCAAAATGGACGTCAAACACTTGTTAACACATCGTTTTCTGATTACTGTACAAGCAGACATATACAAAATACAAAGCCTATGCAAATCAACCTTTCTGTTTGTTGAAAAACAAAAAGGTAATGCAACTTTTTCTGGTATTTGACGAGACTCATGGATGAGTATGAGATTAATTTAATGGGTATTAAAAAGTATGTGTGTATGAGTGGTGAATCCTTTGTCATTGTCACACCCATGCTCATTATGCCTTCACACTCTTATTATATCTAATATCACTTTATTAGCTGCCATTTTTTTTTTCAGATCTCCTATTAAATTCATAAATTGGTATTTGGCTGCATCCGAAAAACTTAAAGCTATCAATTTCTTTCTCAAAAATTGGAAAAAATCTGTGGTTAAAATTGCACCTGAAAAACTTAAAAGCTGTGAAGTTTTTTCTTACAGGTTGGGAAAATATTTTGAAATAAATGGTCAAGATTCAATTGGAAAATAAGTAGGTTAGGTTTCCAAGAAGATGAGCATAAAGAGATGAAGGGAAAATAGTTTGGAACGAATGTTCAAAATTCAATTAGAAAATTAAAGGGTTTAATTTTTTTTGTTTCTCAAAGAGTTTATAGAAAAAATAATGAAAAGAGTGGTGGAGATCTAATTAGAAAATCAAACAGGCTTAGTTGTAAGTTCTTGAAGAAATATGAGGGAAAAGAGGTTTTAGGAAAAGTTATTTGGAATGAATGGCTGAAATCTTATAAGAAAATCAAGCAAGCATTGTTTCTGATTTCATGAGAGATGACTCGAAAGAGATTATAGGAAAAAAAAAATCAATGGGTGAAATCTAATTTGAAAATCAAGTAGGCTTGGTTTGGGTTTCTAAGTTCCTTGAAAGATTAGGGAAAAGAGGTTATGGAAAAAATAATTTAGAATGAATAGCTGAAATGCAATTAGAAAATCAAAGTAGGTTTGGTTTCAAAGTTCTTGAAAAATAAGGGGAAAGAACTCTAAAAAAAAACATGGATGAATGGTCAAAGATTCAATTAGAAAATCAAGAAGGCTTGGCTTCTCAGTTCTAAAAGATGTGAGAAAGAGGTTAGAGAAAAATAATAATTTGGAATGAATGGAAGAAATCTAAATAGAAAATCAAGCACACTTGATTTTCAAATTTCTTAAAAAAGAGGGGGAGCCATTATAGAATTTGGAATGAATGACCTAAATCTAGAATGGAACCAAATTTACACAATTTTTTTTTTAAATATTCATCAATACATGACATATATGAAATCATGTAACATGTGTTCAAGGGCAGCAATAGATTAAATTATAAGGTCACTGATAATTTTTATTTCTTCATAAATGGAAATAGAAGTAAATGACTTGCAATACCTACAAACATACCTTGAGAATTATATGAGGTCGTGTAGACTTCTCATCTGTAACTCGCTCTGGATCGCTTGAGGTACAATGTGAACCCTCCATAGTGGTTTTAGTCCCTATCCACCCCTCCCAACAGATTTTGTGGACCGTGGTGAGAGAGAGATCAAGAATCAGTCTACCACTTCTATGGAAAGCCTCCTAATGATCAAATGTTTAAGGTGTTGTCTACTATATATAAATAAGTCATATCATACCACACTATGAGATTTTCTTTGGTTGTTATATACACATTCCTATTATAAATTATCATTTCCCTACAGTCCATCAAATGACTAAGTAATGAGGACATCCATCGTCGACATGTAGTTGGCTCCCAGGCCCATATGTCCCTTGAAAAGTCGGTCCAATTCTCTAGATCAACGAGGGCTATCCCTCTCCTACGTGCAATTGGAGGTATCTATCCACTATCTAGGTGGTATGCTTGGCAATCTACTAGCATTTTTTGCTTTTAGGGATTCTTTTTTTTTTCCCTCACACTGTTGGTGGCAGGGTTTTTGCTTGAGTAGTGCTCACCGTGCACTCTTCTCAGAGATCTGGCATTGTGTCTACTAATGTTGTGAGTGAGGGGGTCCCCCCCCCCCAAAAAAAAAAAAAGAAAAAGAAAAAAAGAAGCCTCTCTCTATTTTTGGTGGGTGGAGCTTTTTTTGTTTCNGAGGGGGCCCCCCCCCCCCAAAAAAAAAAAAAGAAAAAGAAAAAAAGAAGCCTCTCTCTATTTTTGGTGGGTGGAGCTTTTTTTGTTTCCAAATATGTTGTTTCTATTCCTTCAAAGGAGAAATCTTGACTTTTTGCTTATGAAAGGACATCCCCTGTGGTGGTGTGTGGCCTACATGTGGTGGATAATGTGGATTTATACTAGTAGTGTAGGTTGATTTGTAGATTCGCTGGTTTTTTGCCTTCTCTTCCAGATCTTCATTGTTGGGTGACAAATTCTTGGAGATCCTTAGTTTCTAGTAATATTAAGATTTTCCCTTGTGTAAAGGGGTTTTTTATTGTTATTTTTCTTCTTTTCAAGAACAAGATTTGGTGTTGAGAAAGATATGGGTTTGGGGGACTCATTCTCTCTCAACCAAACCTTGGACAATCTCGTTTGACCTTCTTACTAAACCACTCAGTGTGTGTCCACTATGGATTCATCTCCCTAATACTCCCCTTCATTTTTGGGAGAATTCTTACTTTGAGGCAATAAGAAACTCTATTGGATGTTTTTCAAAGGTGGATGAGGATACGACCGCTATGGGTCTCCCTACCTTTGCTCACATTTTGATTGGTACATTAACATATCCACTCCCCTTCCAAGGGATGTGGCTCTATTGGTGATCATAGCATAGTCCAGGATGGAATTGGGAAAATACTGAAATCCAATTTTTTGGGTATTTTCTATGTTTCAGTAAACTACATTTTAAAGGACTTCGGGGCATTTTGGGGCCTCAACGCCTCTAACTCAATCCTCCCAGTTTTGGTTTGAGATTTATTGAAGACCTTTCCAATAGAGTAAATGGTTCATAATTCGGAGCTAGGCCTAGAAATTTATGCCTTCTCCAAGTAGGCCTATTTTTATATATAGTTTTCTGATATTTTTGGTAGTTTTGAGCCTCCCCTTTTAATGTTGGTGGTGCTTCTCTACTGGTCGTATAGTTATATATTGTTCTCTCTGGCATCATAAAGGTGTTTCCACTTGGTGGAAGGACACTAATGATGATTATTTGATCATCTTGGCCTCTAATTCTTCCTTCAATGACTCTTCACATGCTGGCGATGACTCCCCCCTAGGTGATGCTCTTGCTACTGTTTTGGTCTCCTGAGATTGAGTGGACCTATCTTCACTTGCTATTGGTGCAACCCCCTTAGCCATGTGCCCCCTCCTCTGACTGCTACTCCTAATTTGGTCCAACATTTCACTAATGTTGTGCAGGATTTCCAACACTCTGACCCTTTTGCTAATAGTTTCACAAAGAGGGTTCCACCACCTTCCCCTTGTGGTGGGGACCCTAGTGAAAGTATTGTGTGGATGGTTGTCTACATGCAGATAAAAAAATTCTCTTCACTCTATCATTCTCCTCCCTACTCTATGGGTGAGTTGTCTACCCACTCTTGATATGAGTTACAAGCTATACCGCTAGTGTGTTGTCAATGGTCTATTTTTGACATTGTTGTAAATGGTCATTTTGGTTTTTGGATTTTACGCCCTTGGGCTATAGTTTTGTAAGGGACAATATCATTATTTTGCTAATGATTAATATAAAAAAAAAAATCTTTAATGACAGATATATTTTTAGAGATAATTAGCTCTACTCACTTTAACATGGTTGTAGATCATGCCCATAGCCCATATGGCTTTCCTACTTTTTTCTTTCGACACTTTTGGGGTTTGTTGGGTGAAGATTTTGGATGTGGTGTAAAAGATAATATAGAATTGAAATTAGTTCTCAAAGATGTGAACTCTATATTTCTTACCCTTTGTCCTAAATGAAAAGAAAAATTATCACATTACTTAAAAAATTTCACATCACTCCATCAACTCTAGATAAGGATGGAGAGTTTATACCAATTTTTCTCAGGATTTATCTCTATCAAAATGGTATTCAACATCATCTCACTATTCCATGTATTTCCCCAAAAATAGTGTTGTTGAAAGAATGAGTGGAACTATCATTAATATAGTTTGAGTGATGTTATGTTCCAAAGAAATATAATCACATTATTTTTAACAAGTAGCAAGAACATTAATTTGTCTACACAATTCATCTCCTTCATTTTCTCTTCACTAAGAATTACCATGTGAAGTTTTATGTAACTGACTTCCATCTATTTGACATCTCTAGATATTTTACACCACCTATTATGCTTTGGTTCCTCAAGATTAAAAAAGTTGGATTAGTGAAATAAATATATTGTCTTAGGCTATTCTAAATAATTATGATCATACATGTATAATGAATCTAATAAATTAAATTTATTATTGCTCACAATGTTATATTTTATATTGTCACTAAAAATATTACTAATATTGAATGTGAGTTACTAAACCTTAAAATCAAAGTTTATCCCTAGAAGAAAATCATTGTGAGATTTCTTGCTTATGTTGGAGTCACATTTGGAATCTCTAACTGAGGATATCCAAATTTTAGATGTCCAAAATGAAACCACCTATAATAAAAAGTTTCAAACTTAAAATAAACAATGGGATTTAGGAAGCTATATAACAATAGTTAGAAGAGGATGTACCTTCTAATCAAATGTAATATAAGCACCAATTGTTCAACCCTGACTTTCATAGAAATGGATAAGACAAGTCCATTAAACTTTTCAATATTTAAAAGATCTAGTACTAAAATAAAATTGATAAGACCAAAAAAGAATTTTGTACAAAGCATGGAAACAAAATCAATCAAATAAAGGAGATAACTTGATGTCTACTAATGAAATCAATATAAAAATGAGTCGAGAACCTATTAGAACTTAAGATCTTGAACTAAAGAGGGGTAAAAAATTTATTGAATACCAAAGAGTACAGAACAACAGAGGAAACAAAGAGCACTAAAGAGCTTTATCCTGGTCAACAAGTTGAGCCAGCTTATGAGATAAATCAGGGGGAAGCATCCTATGATCAACAATATTCCAATCCAGCGCGTGCTCGGAAGCCCATTTAGCCAAGCAATCGGCCACACCGTTCCACTCCCGAGGGATATGCAGAAAAGACATATATTCTAGAGAATTGCATAACTGAATGATCTGTTGAATAACCAGAGCCAAATGCCAATCCACATCCACAAGGTTCCATCTATTCAATAACTTCACTACCACCTGCGAGTTTGTCTCACAGGTAATTCTTCTCCAGCCACGTTGAAAACATTGTTCCACTACAACCAAGATAGCAAGGGCTTCCATGAGGTTATTTGTATGGTAACCCTTGTAGATAGAGAACATAAGTTGAACATCACCAACGCTATCACGCCCAACTCCCCCAATGCTAGCTGGTCCTGAATTTCCCCGAGAAGAACCATCAGTATTGATTTTAAGAACTCCAGACTGGGGAGGAGTCCAATGCCCCTCATGATTAACATGCTGAGAGCGCTGCCTGGCCCTCTTCCCAATGCGTCTGTGGGGTAGAGAGGGATCGCCACCTTGAATAGGAAAGGAAAGGCATGAGTAAATACCAGCATCTCCAGGGTCCAAACCTCCACAAAAGTCACATTTTTCCAGGAGGGTTTCATGAAGAGAATGAGCAATTTTCCCCCACAAGTGCTTGATCCCCAGCTGCACATCATGAAAGATCCTCCTATTTCTCTCAAGCCAAACATGCCATAAAATAAAGGAGGGGCTAATAGTCCAAGCAACCTGAGGAAAAGAGGTCTTGGAAGGGGGATGGCCCAGATGGTCCTAGAACTCAGACAAGGAAGAAACATGCCAGCACGAGCATCCCCACAGACTCCACCAGAAGTGCCAAATCTACTTGACAAAGGAGCACTGGAAAAAAAGGTGGGAAACAGTCTCTTCACTATTGCAACATAAGACACAGATGGAGGCCCCCTGGAAGCCTCTCTTGCAGAGATTCTCCCAAGTAAGACAACGATTGTAAACCAGAATCTAGAGGAAAAACTTACACTTAGGCCAAGAAAAGCTATTCCAAGCTTTCTTCCACCAAGAAACCTCCACCTCGCCAAACAATTGCTTATTCAGTGCAAGGTACCCTGAAGAAATAGAATACTTGCTAGAAGAAGCACCTCCCCAAGCTAAAACATCAAGCTCCTGCAGAGAGCTGCACTCCCTAGAAGCCAAGATCTGAGAAAGCTCTAAGATCTTAGGATACTAATCATTATAAAAAAAATATAAAATATAGATAGGTTAAGAACCATACAAAAATAGACTTTACACATTAGAAAAGATATACGTGGGTAAATCCTGTTAGGAAAAAGACTCCAAGTAGTATTTATTTGTTAAAATATTCACAAATATAGTATATTATAAATAAGCTGAATCTGGGGATATTTGTTCTTACTTCCACACGACCAATAATTCTTTTTGTTTATAGTGATATGACTCACTATTAATATCCAAATCCATATACTCTCAAATGAGAGAAAACATCCTTAAATATAGGAGGAAGGGTGGCCACATACCTGAAGAGGTCTTGGTCGCACCTTTTTCATAGCTCCCATTCAAAATAATTAATAATCTAATCATTATTATATTATAATTATTTCAATTGGGCAATGCTTAATAAAGCCTATAATAAATATAGTTCTTCAAAAATACATCTAAACTCATACTATACACCTTACAACTCAAATCTCCTCTCCTAAAAGGCTTAATGGGTCAATAAAGGCCTAGGAATCACAAATAATTAAATTTAAAAATGGTGTATCATGTTCAAGTATCTATGTAACCAAATATTATAAATAATAATATTATTCGACAAAGGATATGAAGAAGTGCTCCAAATTTGACGAACATTTCTAGGCGGGCAAAAAATTTCAAAATTTTCACCTGCAATGGCAGGATGGTCAAAGGGTTTTTGACATTGGCAGGCATGTGTATAGAGAGCCACAACCTAACAGATGGGTGTCACAAGATTTAAATGTGAAATACCAATCCAAACAAAAGGATATTTTTTGGGGGCACGCAATTGTTCAACCTGCTAAACCCTTCGTTGCAAGGTCATGGTATAGATTCTCTAAGCCTAACTAGAAGCCTTTTTAGTCTTATCCTAGGCAGCTTAAGAAGGGAAAGAAACCCCCAATTCAAAAAAAAAATGAGGATAACCAACTGGATCATATAAGGCTTTCTTGGATAGGAGATATGCTTTAGATGCCCTAGACTATAACTCTTCACACCCTGCTAAAGGTCTTTCTAGGGTCATTTTTGAGGAAGGGCTTAAACCACCTGTTGGGAAGGCCCCAATGCAAGAGGAATGCATTAGGGTATTTGAACATGATAAGACTTCTACGCCTATTGTGATTTCATCCAAACACTCGATTGCATACGTGGCTCTCAATGGTTGTAAGAGTAATCTCCAATCTCCTAATAGATCAGATGATCCTCTTCTCCAGGTTTCTCCCCCTGCGATGATGGATTTACAGCCTCAAAAGGGTTTGGCATGCCCAAAAAGGACTCCCTTCAATCGAAACAATCCAAACCCAATTAAGAAGGACTATGATAAAACCTTCTGAATTTTCACAACAAGAAGGCCAAGCATAGGAAATATAAGGGAAAGAGGAGAGGCAAGTGGTTTCAGGGTATTAAGAAATAAAATACTCAACTTCATTGGGTCCCTAAGGTGTGGAACATGGTCAATAATCTCCCAACTTCATAATCACATTCTAATGGGGATTTGGATACAAAGATATCTTTGGATAGATAAGGGTAGGTGTTAAACACATTCTCAGATGGTCATCTCCAACCCCAAGTTTAGGATCTCAGGAAGTGAGCCATATTGTGTAAGTTCAGGAAACTAACCCTGGCCATTCAGACTCTTAGAGAAATTCTTTCTGATGAACGGGTAGGTGTGTCACAATTGTTTCATGTTAATTAAAAGGAGGTTACTTTTTTGTTTTTTTCTCTCTCCTCTACATAGGGATAATGTGTTTCGTATTAAGCATCAAGTCCTTGAAGGATATGGCTTATGCATGCAACCTTGGGTTCTTAACTTTCAGTATTCTTAATTTAATGAAATATTTGTGCCTTTTTTTATACAATTTCAAAATTTAGCCTTGGAATATAAAGAGCATGAGTTGATTGAAATCATGGCCAATCAGATAGAAATTTTTCTAAATTTGGACCTATGATTCTATAAAAACCTATCTCTCCTAGTGAGAGTTGGTGTCATGGTTGACACTTCCAAAAGTGTTTCTATTCATCTAACATTTAACTCAAAACTAGGGAAATGGGAGCAAGATATATTTGTGGAAATGAATGTTTACAATTTGTGTCATATTGTTGGTCGCAGTAGGGTTATTTGTGATATTTCAAAATACATACAATCTCACATCTTATAAGATAAAGTAGGTTTGCAAGTACAGGTAGACCAAGTTCAAAAATAAATCGACCAGGAGCTGACATCAAATCAATATATAAATTATGGGAATATTTATGGACCTGGCCCTTCAAATTGTTATGTTCTCAAAAGTTAGATGGAACAATGTGTTGGCAAGTTGACACTCAGGGTTTATATGACTAATTTTGTGTTTTCATTATGGCAACAAATTCATATGAAGTTTTGACAAGTAAGTTCACAAACTTTGATGATCAAAATTTGGCTAAGTATAGAAAATAGAACAGAACAGAGATATACAGTTGATCAGTGCACCAACGCACATGCGTACGATCAAGTCAGACTATGCACCCTTATACTTAAGCTTTATGATATGTTACTAAGCTTATTCTATACATGCATGGTAAGATATGACAATACAGAGAAACTACATCAAGTTCAAGTTCCACTAGCAGTTCAGAAAACAGAGCATGAAGCCGACTTCAGATTTTGATTAGTGTATAATATTTTGTTTTGTAATGGCCATGCGCCTATTGTAATATGTTTGTAATTATTTCTTTAACACTCATGTAAACACGCTTAATCCAATTCATTTGGAAGCATTGTGTATGTTGTTTTTGGGCCAACTAAGGTCTTGTTTTTGGTCGCGTCTATTCAGGCATGTATATATACTTAACATGCAATTTTGTATGAAGTGTGAGAGTGGAAAATATGCAGAAAAGATATCAAGAAGAACAACACAAACAAATCAGTATGAGATAGAGCTCTTTGAGAGATTAGATCATCAACGCATAAACAAAACTGATCAGACAACTGTGTCATAATTGCAGTTCATCTTTTGATATAGTGTATATCTATTATCTGAAGGTTGTGGCCTTCATCCTATTGGGCAGTGAGCTCTAACAATGAGCCATTCACCTTTAACAGGGTTTTTGTAAAGACTCCTAACATGGTCATTGTACTTGCATTGTAAAGACTGCTCCTAACAGGGAAAAGGAACTCTAACAAGTTCATAAGACTAGTACAATCATTTGTGGGTACTAATTCCCACCGGGGTTTTCCTCTGATCAAGGTTTCCCTGTAAACATATCTTGTGCTATGTGTTATTGTGTTATGATTCATTTTTTATCTATTTGATTTAAGTTTCAAGTTTCTAAAATTAAGATAAGTGACAAACACTGATTCACCCCCCCCCCCCCCTCTCAGTGTTTCTAACAATTGGTATCAGAGCCTAGGTCCTCTGAAAGAAAGTTTAACCACTTGAGGAGATCATGGATTCAGTAGAAGTGAAACATCTGAAAAAGAATCTTAAAGAAACCCTTGATGATCTTGACAGATCTAAAAAAGAAAATGAAGAACTTAAACTAAAATTTCATGGCTCCCAAATGCTTATCAAAAAATTAAGAAAAGATCTGAAAGATTACTCTACAAATGATTTGGGAAAAATGATCAAAAAGCTGAATGAAGAAATCATGTCTCTGAAGGACAAGATTGAAGATATGAATGAACATCTTATAGATAGCCTAACAACTATTGAAAAAAAGACCAAAGAAAGTAAACAATTAGATGAAGAACTTATGCAAGAAAATATGAAGATCTTGGAGTTAGAAAACATCAAGAAAAAGATAGAATCTGAATTGACAGAAGCAAAGAATCATATTGAAAAACTACACACAAGTTCTGATCTAATACAATCACAACTCT
>MU224190.1:978277-1001821 GCA_018584345.1 Thuja plicata | reverse complement strand
TCTAGATTTCTAAAATATAAATTTTATATTGATATGATCAATTTTACTATTTTTACAATATTTATTAATCAAAAGTGGTACCTAAACTTAAAATAGTAAGGTTCACTAAAACTTTAATAACTTTTTTGTTTTTACATTTTTTTTAAAATAATTTACATGACATCAATCTACATAGAATTTTCTTGAAGCTAAAAAAAAAAAATTTCAAAAAATGTGAATTTTTCATCAAATTATGGTGGTCGTACACGAGAGGTTTAAAAAAAATAATTTATAGTCAATTAAAAATTAATTAAAAAAATTAATTCAATAAAAAAAAATTAAAAATATTCTCATCAATCTTTGGTTTCTTAGGTATCTTTTCCCAGAAGGATTCACAAAAATTCATTTATATAGGTCAAAATATGGTGGACATACACGTGTGGTATGGTCCTGAAAGAGGCATTTTGAAAAAGTAATTTTTAAAAATGCCTACTAAAAAACACTTTCCACCATGTGGGTATTTAAATAAATTATATATTTGAAAAGTAAACTCCGAGCACTACATTTTCTATTAGTGAAGTGTTTTTAGATTCAATCTCTAAGTGCCTCAAATTTTGACATAAATTGACAGCAAATTTGAAAAAAAGAGAAAACACTTCCACTTTTTGCCCAAAAAGTGGACTCAACTTCTTGCTGGCACCCTATAATAAATTTGGTCATAGGGCTATACATTGCAGATCTAGTCAAAGAAATCAATCATATCAAAACCAAAGAAATCTGACTCAATACAATCAGAGAAATCAACCTCAAAGAAACTATCAAAACATTACATGTTAGATATGTAACTATAATGGACACACAGCCAAGTAGTGTAGCATGGTAAACAATATCAATAGACCTCCAATCATCTGTCACTCATGTAACAAAGCTAGACATATCTCAAGGTTTTGCAGATCCAGAACACAAAGACAAGAAAAGCCTAAAGGATCATTATTTGAATAATTTGGAGAAGTCAAGTTTGTAAAATCTACAAAAGATTCAGGTAAAATATGGGTTGAAGTAAAGAAAGATGATGATGTTAACAAGGTAGTAGATGCATCCATAGTGGACACAACTTCTACTTCTAGTTAGATGACCCTCATGGTCATAGGGAGAGCTATTCAAGCTCTAAACCCCTGCGTAGATGGTATACTCACCTCTGAGTATGTGCCTATGGATTCATGTATTTGGTCACAAGTTGAGATAGTATGCATGGACGCAGAGCTTGTACTTTGACAAAAGCAAAGATTGAAATTCTCAATGAAAACCACGTTATGAAAACAAGCATTAAATATAGTAACTTATATATAAGTCAATAAAATATCTTATATCTTCACTTTGCATTCGAGATTGAGCATTCAGAGAGCACAGGAGAAGTTAGCATCAAAGTGTTGAAGGATAACCGTTGGTTGGTTAGCAAAATGAGTTGAATTTGAAATGGAACCCTAGCACAGACGTGTCATTTTAGAACTCCAGAAAAATACTATTTAATAAATCAACAAGTAATTATGGAAACCCCTGTAGTCTTTGACATCACCAAAAGGAAGAGATTTATGTTTAAAAAGCATCCATTCAAATCAGTGCTAGATGATATAGAAGGGGCATTCTCCAAGACTCCGTTAGGAGTCGTGCATGTAGAGGACATACACGCCTATGGGTGACAACAACATAACTCATGGCATCAATGATGAAACCGGATTACTCATTCAAGGATGAATACTCACATCTCACTAATAACCCTATTTTTGAGTATACAAATGCGCATGATTTCTATGAAATAGAATGGGTTAAAATTCTACTTAGTAGAATTCATGATGATCTATTTTGGATTGGTGAAGTTTTTGTCTGCATGACTGCTGACCTCATTCATGAGATGACCGGACTCTCTAAGGTTGGACCTGTTCTTCCTACTGGAAAGGATGTAAAGAAACAGGTTGAGCAGTCATGCTTATCTAGAAGCGATAGGTGCGGGATGACTGTTGATCCCATTGTGGAAGAATAAATTAAACTTATCACCATGATACTTGGTTACAAGTTTTAGCACGCAAGAAGACTTAATAGTGTATTTGCAGCTACAATTCTGGCAGCAATAAGGATGGAAAGAGATAACACACAATATAATTTGTGAGATATTGCGTGCACAACTAATTGAGAAAATTAAATCTATCAAGAATGACATGAGTAAAATATTCAAATTCAGATCATTGATTATCTACTTATACTTCCACATTGTTGGTAAGGTCTCTAATCTGTACCTAGATAGGAGAAAACCTACTATGTCTCAAATTTCATTAAAAGCTACATCAGAAAGCAGTGTAAAGGACTCTATGGATATGGAGATCAAGAAATTCAGGATCAAGATGCAGAAGAGGTTTACAATACTGGAGAAGATAGTTGAAAAATACAAGGACACCATATGCTTTATTATGGAAACTGACTGTACTTGCATGGAAGAAGTTGAGCCAAGAACCAAATGGATTCATCCACTTGGTTATGAAGTAGAAGAACATGTTTTAGAAGGATATGCACAAGTTCTTTTATCTGCGCCTAAAGATCCAAAAGAGCCTAGATGGGGCACATACAAAGAGAAGACAAATCAAGTTGATTCTATCTTAGATAGTGCAGATAATAAGAGGAAGGCATCAAGGATTACATCCAACATCCTAAAAGTTAATGGTGTCACACAAGAATACCTAGATAAAGCTAGGGAAGCTAAAATTGTAAGAGAACTTAAGCAAACACTTGTAGAAGTCAAAATAGAGAAATCAGATGATATCCACAAGAAGAAAAAGAAGAAGTTTGATGAAGGTACATCTGCACCCTCTACTACTATTGAATTGGAATCCTCTCCACCTTCAGTACTAAGAAAATTGACTAGAAGAAGGAAGAAACTTCCCACAAGCCACCCATCCTCAAGGACACCACGGAGCAAAGTAAAGAATACTCAAGCCCCTCCTAAGGTAGGATTCAGACCTAGTCTTGAGATCTTAAGGAACAGAATCATTAATGAAGGAATACTAGATTCAATTACAAATTTCTATGACAAGTACCAAGAGATAGATAAATCAGAAATACATTCTATGATTATCTCTCATATGATCAAGTTTAAAAGGTCAGTTTTGGAACTCAAGATAGTCATTCCAGACAAAGTATGGAACATACTAGACTTATTGAAAAGACAAGCAATAGAAGAAGATATGAGGATTAGAGAAGAAACATTAGACAGTCTTCTCCCTATTTTCTCACATGATGAGAAGGCAATACTGTTAGATTTGGTAAAACCTCATCTAAGAACCAAAACAAGAACTCTTCACATTATGAACAAAGAGTATGAGTTGGTTGGCAAAGAGACTGAAAGATCATTTGAGAAAGTTTTTTTGGACAGACACATGTATCCATCAACAACACCTACACCTAAAGTGAATCCAGTTCCTTCTAAACAAGAAAAAGAACCAAAGACTCTTAATGTGCCTATGACAGGTCCCCAGGATTCTGCGCCCAAAGTTCCATCATCCTCTGACATAGTCAAAGATCCAGATGAAACTATTGTGATCAATGATGTTAAGATAACAATGAAAGCTTCAGATAATGACTTAAACAAATTTGAAAAAGCATTTGTCAGCACTAAAGAAGCAGAGAAGGTATGCATTGATAATACTCCCTTGCAGCAAGATGAAGTTATTTCCAAAGATTTAACAGATTTGAATAATGAGGAAGATAATCAATCTAATGAACCACCCTCTATGGAGATCCCAGTGAAAAGTGATTGTATGAATGTTAGGCAAAATTCTATATTCACTCCATCTATCAAACCATCAGTATCATTGTTGTCAAGTCTGACCCCTGACTCAACAAACCTAGATGCATGGGGAGAAGAAGACTTGATCAAAATCAGTGTATTAGCCATAGAGAAAGCCAAAGAAAAACTAGTTATGAGAAATCCTCTCTTTCTGGAGTCATTAAAATTTTTGAATAACCTAGTGCCAACAGAAAAGAAATTGGAAAATATTCGGTCAGTTTATGATGTTGATAGCATCTTGAATTGCTTCAAAGAAAACTTCACAAGTTTAATAGATTCAGCTACTAAAATTGCAGAGGAGAAGTACAAAAAGGAAAGATTGGATGAACTAATAAAGAACTTCTCAGTAGATCTCAACTCATTGAAGATTGGTCAAAAAATTCTGAAAGAGTTAGCAGCAAAAGGCAGGAAGGTGATAGATAATTGTATGGACAAAGGCAAATTCACTTCTAAGTGCATCAAGAAGATTGAGGAAGTAGACATCTTGGTTGAAAACATCAACCAATCAGTTGAAACATCCTCCCAAGACATCAACATCTGCAACAACATCTATCAAGGGCAGATAGACAAGATTGAAAAAGCCAAGATAGAGATCAACAAGATAAGGACCAGGAAAACCCAACTGAGAAATGCACTTGCGCCCTCCTTAGCTGTATTAAATGAGAACATCAAATAGATATATGAAACTATTGTCACATATGATCAAGGCCCCTACATGGATCTGACAAAAATGAAGAAACTCACATATGCATTGTGCGCCCATCTTTAGACTATTGATGCACTCAAGGCATTCTGGCAGCAAGAAATCAAGAATCTTCAGATTACATACCCAGATGTATACTCAGAGTAAGTACTTAGGGACTTTAATTTTTTGCACCTTTATCATTAATGTGAAAGGGAGAGTAGTTTATATAAAGGAGTATGAAAAATATAGCCGAAGGTATGATGTACAGTAAACTTACAGTTTTTGTTGCTAAGTCATAGTATATGTAACTTGGCCACATTCATTTGTTGCCATTAATGACAAAGGGGGAGATTATTGGAAAGTTGACACTCAAGGTTTATATGACTAATTTTGTGTTTTCATTATGGCAACAAAGTCATATGAATTTTTGGCAAGTAAGTTCACAAACTTTGAAGATCAAAATTTGGCTAAGTATAGAAAATATAACAGAACAGAGATATAAAGTTGATCAGTGCACTAGCGCACGTGCGTACGATCGAGTCAGACTATGCACCCTTATACTTAAGCTTTATGATATTTTACTAAGCTTATTCTATACACACATGGTAAGATATGACAGTACAGAGAAACTACAACAAGTTCAAGTGCCACTAGCAGTTCAGAAAATAGAGTGCATGAAGCCGACTTCAGATTTTGATTAGCGTATAATATTTTGTTTTGTAATGTCCATGTGCCTATTGTAATATTTTTTTCATTATGTCTTTAACACTCATGTAAACATGCTTAAGCCAATTCATTTGGAAGCATTGTGTATGTTGTTTTTGGGCCGACTAAGGTCTTGCTTTTGGTCGCAACTATTCAGGCATGTATATATACTTAACATGCAATTTTGTATGAACTGTGAGAGTGGAAAATAGTAGAAAAGATATCCAAAAGAAAAACACAAACAAATCAGTATGAGATAGAGCTCTTTGAGATATTAGAGCATCAGCGCATAAATGAAACTGATCAGACAACTGTGTCATAACTGCAGTTCATCTTTTGATATAGTGTATATCTATTATCTGAAGGTTGCAGCCTTCATCCTATTGGGAAGTGAGCTTTGGAAGTGAGACATTCACCTTAAAAAGGGTTTTTGTAAAGACTCCTAATAGGGTCATTGTACATGCATTGTAAAGACTACTCCTTACAGGGCAAAGGAGCACTAACAAGTTCATAAGACTAGTACAATCATTTATGGGTACTAATTCCCACTGGGGTTTTCCTCTGATCAAGGTTTCCCCGTAAACATATCTTGTGTTATGTGTTATTGTGTTATGATTCATTTGTTATCTATTTGATTTAAGTTTCAAGTTGCTAAAATTAAGATAAGTGACAAACACTGATTCACCCCCCCCCCCTCTCAGTGTTTCTAACACAATGTCCTTTCTTTTTGGAACCATTGAGGAAACCTCATTTTGTTTGTAGCACACTACATGTTAGAATAACTGAGAGGGGAGGGTGAATCAGTGGCCTCAAAAATATTCTAATAAATCAACCCAAAAACTTAGTACCACAATATTAAGCCTCTAGTTATCTTTAGTCCTACAAGATGAATGCCTTCAAACAATATTAAAAAATAAATACAGCTCAAAGTTCACTATTAAACCTTATTCTTACTGTTTACCGATTAGCAGTCTTTCATTTACCAAAAATTAGTAAATTTCTTAGTGTATACCGATCAATCTAGATTAGTTATGTGTAATGTAAAACACTAAAGTAATAACTCATAAACACATTGACACATGGATTTTTAACCTGGAAACCCTGTTAAGGGGAAAAACCACTTGGAATCGATAACACAAAATTTTCACTCTTCTGAAGTGAGCTCAGTGAAGATTCAACCCTGTTAAAGGTTACAAACACACTTTTAGGCGTGACCTTGTTAGAGGATTTAAATAGAATATTTTGTCACTTGATATTGGGCATCTCTATGCTACCTTCTATGACTAAACCCAGTGTAGTCTTTCAAATGGTATCTGGCATCTCATGCACTATATTCATGATCAAACTTTTTGATACTCCTTGGGATGTATCTCAATATAGAAAGGATTGTTAAGCCCTTCTTGGTTAAGAGACTTTCTGAATCAATGGTTAAACTAAAACAGTAAATGATCTATTCACACATACAACTTAGACTTGTAGATTTTCAGATCTATTGTAAGCTCATTATACATTTCTTATCAATTTATCTTTTCAATACCTTATCTCCACTTCTTTTTTCTCAGTGATGTTATGCTTCTCTATTGCTCGATGTCTGCAGAAATCTTTATCTCTTTCCTCAGCTTGATTGATCAGGACTGTATGAATTGTTCTTCATCAGTTTATCTTCAATATCCTTTTTCTCTATTCACTCCCCTCATTCATAATGAATTAGATTGTCTCTTTATAGACACGATATCACCTTTTCTCACTTCTTTATTTTCTTGTTCTTGGCGTGATCCGCAATCTTAGCCAATCTTGATTTAAAACTTTACTTTAGTTTTATCCCATAGATTTCTCCATGTCAACTGGATAAAATAACTTTAATCTTTCACTTATCTCTGGCTTTAAATTTTCCATAAAAACAATGTTAACAACTAGTTAACTCTATCTTTAGCTCTTGCCAGCTAAGTATCTTGTCATTTCTGAACTTCAGTTCTTTTTGGTGTTTAACTCTTTGATAGCTTTGGTCAACACTTCAGTTCTCCTCGGGCATCTCCATCGGGGTTGTTTGTCCGTCAGGCATCACTATGAAGTTCTTCTCATCGGTTATTCTTGTAATTCTGCTCGTTGGTAATGCTTGTCAGTTTTCTTGCTCTGGAAACACTGTGACTTTACTTTTGGTTTCCCCTGTCCGTCAGGGTGCACTTCCCATCAATTTTTGGAGTCACTTAGTGAATGCTGATCTTTTATGCATTACTAAAAGCATAATCTTTATCTCCCTGATTCTCTGAAGTCTTTTGACACTTTTTATATAACTGATCAAATTATATCAAGTTGACATCAATGACAATACAATCCATTAACTGATTTAATGTTGCATTATCTTTCTGTATTTCGGTGATCAAGTTAACATATTCAAAAATTCAATCAGTTATGTCATCAATCTCTCCCTTTGGCATTGATGGAAACACACAATATTATCACACTATATTATTACTAATACAATATGAAATATATCAAGTGTATTTCATCCATCTCTCCCATATCTTTTTTTCTATAACTAACACAAATGTTTGGCTCTCGGTAAGCTCATATAGCTTAGATTTGTTTCTTGCAGAGTGTGTTTCTTCAATCTATAATCCCTTTACTGGATAGATGTAACGACTTCTGATTTTGTTTCTGATATGTGTTATGCCTTGACTGTTCTTCTCCTTGATGATCTCTTTTTCCTTTGACAACAGTCTCTCCCTTAGTATGTATTCTCTCCCTCATGTTACTTCTCTCCCTTTGATGGATATTTTATATGTAATCTCTCCCTTTGGATAATGATTAACTCTCACTTTGAATTCTTAGGAACTTATTTTCATGGATAATGAGTGGATAATGATATAATCTCTCCCTTTGACAACAATGCCAAACAAACCTTCCATCCTTTTTATAATATACTCCTTGAACTTCCATCCTTTTTATAATATACTCCTTGAATTTCCCTATCCATCAGCAATACAGCTCTGTATTAGCCAAATTATCTCTAGTGTTCAGTGCAGATTTGTACCTTGCTATGTACAAATGTATCTTTGTAGTCCATCTCTATGCTTGCATCAACATGAATGATCTTCTAAATGTGTGTAAGCTGATGCAGCCTCCTAGTCAGCTTACTAATTGATAGACAAGGGTTGGAGCCCTATTCTCTATCTCAGGTACTCAAATGTATCTTTCGGTAATGGCATGGTAAATATTTCAGCTAATTGTTCCTTTGATTGAACATATTCGAGTATCACTTCTTTTGCTTGTACTTTTTCTCTTAAGTAATGATACTTGATAGCTATATGCTTATTCTTAGCATGCACGACTGGATTATTTGATATGTTAATTGCACTGGTATTATCACAATAGATAATCATTGGTTCAATAATCTTCATATTAATACCTTCCAAAAACTGTTTGATCCATACAATATTGGAGAAATTTGCAGTAGCAACCACATATTATGCTTCTACAGTAGATTGTGAGATGCATCCTTGCTTCTTGCTAATCCATGTGACAAGTCTATCACCCATGAAGAATGCTCCTCTAGTTGTGTTATTTCGGTCATCTATGTTTCCAGCCCAATCAGCATTTGTATAGACTTGAAGCTCAAATTTTCCTTCTCTTTTATACCATAATCCATAGTCCTTGGTGTTCTTTAGATATCTCAGAATTCTCTTGACAATAGTCATATGTGATTCTTTGGGATTAGCAGATAATCTTGCAACTATTCCAACTGCATGTGATATATCTGGTCTGGTATGAACAACATACATTAGTTTTCCAATCATTGATCTATACAAGGTTTGATTTACCTCATTTGATTTGTCTTCCTTTGTTAGCTTACATTCGGTTTCCATAGGTGTCCCAACTGGTTTGGAATCTTCCATCTTGAATATCTTCAACACTTGCTTGATGTATTTGGACTAAGTGATATATATGCAAGCATCTTGTTGAAAAATCTATAGGCCAAGAAAGAATTTGATCTCCCCAAACGTAGACATTTCAAACTCTTTGTTCATTTCATTAGCAAAGGATTTACATAACATTTAATTTCCCCCATATATGATTTCATCAACAAATATTTCAGCAATCAAAATATTACCATCGGTATCTTCTTTTAAGTACAGATTGCTATTTTCACTTGTTCTTACAAATTCAATGCTTATGAGATAGGAGTGAAGTCTTTCATACTAGGCTCTAGGTGCTTGTTTCAATCCATACAAGGCTTTATGTAGTCTACATACCATGTTTCTCTTGTCTGGATCAGAAAACCCTTCTGGTTGTTCAATGTATACCTCTTCTTCTAGTATTCCATTTAGGAATACAAATTTGACATCCATCTAGTATACCTTGAATCCTTTGAATGCAGCAGAAGCAAGAAGAATTCTAACTCCTTCTAGTCTAGCAATGGGTGCAAATGTTTCACCATAATCAATACCTTCCTCTTGTGTATACCCCTTGCATACTAATCTTGCTTTATTCCTTGTGACTTATCCATTCTCATTCAGCTTGTTTCTAGATATCCATTTGGTGCCGATGACATTCTTGTCTTCTGGTCTCATTACTAGTGTCCATGTACTATTCTTCTCAATCTGTTCTATTTCTTCATTAATAGCACTGACCCATTCTTCATTCTCAAGTGCAGTATTAACAAATTTAGGCTCAAAATCACAAAGTAAACATCTAGTGTTTAGTGACTTACTTCTTTTTCTCATTCTAGCCTTCTTGTCTCCTATGATCTGATTCTATGGATGATGTCTTCTGACATACTTGGCAAGTTTTGATTCAGCTTTTTGTCCATCATTCTGATTATCATCTTGACCTTCATTCTGATCTCCATCGCTCAGTACATCATTTGGAGTATTTTCCTAATTTCTGGTAATTGCAGCCTGATGCTCGGGTGCAATGTTTAGTTTCTTAGGAGCGATACACTATTGCTTGGGTAGAATGTCAGTTTCTTCAGTGTAAACACACTTGTTGTAGTCTTTTGGTTCTTTTCTTCTTTCCTTATCATTCTTCTCTACAAATTCATATATTCTTACATTTTCACTTTCAATGATCTTGTTATAGGACTTGTTAAGACATTTATAATCCTTGCTTTTGGTGGAATGCCCTAGAAAGATACCTTCTTCACTTTTGGATTCAAGCTTTCCATTTCTATCATCTTTCAAAATATAACATTGACTACCAAAAATGCTGAAGTAATTTACATTAGGTGTGTAACCATACCAAAGCTCATAGGGTGTCTTTTTTGTGTCCTTCTTCAATTGTACTATGTTCAATGTGTAGATAGCAGTACTGACAACTTCCCTCTAGAAATTTTGAGTGATTCTTTTCTCAATCAATAATTGATCTATTTCTCCTTTCAGCATTTCCATTTTGTTGTGGTGTTCTTGGTGCAGAAACCTATCTTTTAATTCCATGCTCATTGCAACAGTTAATGAATTCATCTGAAATAAATTCCCCTCCTTTATCTAATCTTAAGCATTTCAATTCCTTGCCACTTTGTTTTTCTACCATAGCCTTATACCATTTAAACATCTTGAATTCTTCTGATTTATCTTTTAAGAACATAACTGTCATCATTCTAGAATAATCATCTACAAAGAGAATGAAATACCTATCACCATATTATCTCTTTGTCCTCATAGGTCCACATAAATCAGTATGGACTAATTCTAGAATTGCATTAGATGTATGGGCTTTACTCTTGAAACTAGACTTTGTCATTTTACCTTTTTGACAATTCTTGCACATGATATGCTCAGGTTTTGACATGTTCGGTAAGCCTCTAACATTTATTTTATTGCTTATCTTTATCATGTTGTCAAAATTCACATGACATGATCTCTTATGCCACAACCATATGTCATCATTTCTAGCCATTAAAAAAGTGGTGTTAATGTCATCAAGATAGAAAAGGTTACCTTTTGTCTGTTCTCCAGTTCTGATCAACCTTCTTGATTCATTGAAGATCTTTGCCCTCTTATTCTCAAATTCTACTGGGTGACCTATGTTATTCATCTGTGAAATAATTAATAGATTATAATTTAGTCCTTTTATCTAGTAAGAATTTTCACATTTGATCAGGTTGTGTTATGTATGTGGAGCCTAATCAGACTCAGGTTCTTTCTGCATGGTTTCCCCCCAAACTTATCTACAGGGGATTGGGGGCAGTGCCCCCAAGCTCGAGGTCAAGGGGCAGAGCCCCTTGCGGGGTCCTAAGGCAGTGCCCTAGGTGGGGTCAAGGGGTAGAGCCCCTCGACACCAACAATGACTTAATAATATTGTAAAGGGTCGGCCATCAATTTTCTATTAGTTGGATTATTTTTTGCCCTAATTAGGTTAAGTCAAACATACTTGTGAAAATGGCTTAGGTTTTTTTGAGTTTTCATTGTATGAGGGATTTTTGTAGCTTCCTGTGATGGTATTGAGCTGCAGGTTTTTAGATTGTAATCACTGGATAATAATAAAGACATTGGACTCGCTGTTGGTGGATGTAGCCCAGGGATTGGGTGAACCACGTTAAATCTCTGTGTTATTGTGTTATCTTCTGTGTGTTAATATTTGCATTCTTTTCTTATTATTCTAACAGGTTGTTCAACATTATGGTTCCTTTACCTTCAAATGGACAAGGTGTGTCATTACCCATTCTTACTGATCCACCATTATAGTATTTAAAAGTTTCAAACTTTTGTTTATCACTAGTTATGTGGTGAGTGTAGCCACTATCTATAATCCATACATTATTCTTACTAACCTTAGATATGAGTGCAATATTTTCATACCTTTCTTCTTCTTCATCTGAATCATCCTTAATGGCTACAAATACCATCTCAATGTCTTCATCAAATTCAGTGTCAGTGTCTCCAGCTCTGTTCTCAACTAGGTAACAAGATTTCTTCCCTTTGTCCTTGTGGTCTCAGGTATCTCTTCTATCAGATTGTCAGTTTCTTTGGTAATCTCTGTTATCACCTCGGTCAAACTTATTTTCATATGTTCTATCATTACTTCTGTCATCATTTCTTTTGTTAGGACATCTCGTAGCAAAGTGTCCAACCTCTTTACAATTAAAAAATACAAGTGGTAATTTACCTTTGTATCTACCTTTGCCTCTCTGCAATCTTCTTGCCATTAGTGCTTCAATCTCTTCAAGTCCTTGGTCATCACTATCGCTTTCACTATTATTCCTCATAGTGTGTCTATGACTTGACTTACTTATTTTCAAAGAAGATTTGAATGCAGACTCTATAGATGGTAAGACACTATTATCAAAGTTATTAATCTCAAATGAAATCAGTCTACCAATCAGACTATCTAGAGTAACATTATTGTTTGCAATTGCTCTCATTTCTTGTATAGCAGATACTATAATAGCATATACAGGCAGTAAGCTTCTTAGGATTTTACTTACCACTGTCTCTTCTTCAAGTACACCTCCAACTCCTCAGATAGCATTGACTACCTCTTTGATTTTGCAGCTATACTGAGTGATATTTTCTCCTTCTTTCATCCTTAGGCCATCAAACCTCCCTCTTAGGATTTCTGCCTTAGTTCTTAGTACATTAGTATCTCCTCCATATACCAGCTTCAATTTATCCCACATTTTCTTTGCAAAGGTGCAGGTTTGGACATCTTCAAACTGAGCATCGGAGAGTGAGGAAGAAAGTTCTATCATCATGCAATTATGCTCATGCTTTTCTCTTAATTTCTCAAGTGTGTGAGGTCGTGTAGTTAACACATATTCAGTATCAAGGTGTTGAGTAACACCATTACCAATACCTGATAGGTGGATTCTTATTCTACTTTGCCATGATGCAAACTTGTCTTTATTCAACTTGGGCACATCTCATTTGTTCATCTTGTGATCTTTTGATTGAGTTTTTAAACTTATTTTCTAAGCACAGAAGCTCCGATACCAATTGTTAGAATAACTGAGAGGGGGGTGAATCAGTGGCCTCAAAAATATTCCAATAAATAAACCCAAAAACTTAGTACCACAATATTAAGCCTCTAGTTATCTTCAGTCCTACAAGATGAATGCCTTGAAACAATCTTAACAAATAACTACTACTCAGAGTTCATTGTTAAACCTTATTCTTACTATTTACCAATTAGTAGTCTTTCATTTACCAAAAAATAGTAAATTGCTTAGTGTATACTGATCAATCCAGATTAGTTATGTGTAATGCAAAACACTAAAGTAATGACTCGTAAAGACATTGACACATGGATTTTTAACGTGGAAACCCTGTTAAGGGAAAACCCACTTGGGACTGGTAACCCAAATTTTTCACTCTTCTGAAGTGAGCTCAGTGAAGAGCCAACCCTGTTAAAGGTTACAAACACACTATTAGGTGTGACCTTGTTAGAGGATTTAAATAGAATAGTTTGTCACTTGATATCGATCATCTCTATGCTACCTTCTATGACTAAACCCAGTGTAGTTTGTCAAATTTTATTTGGCATCTCATGCTATCTTCATCATCAAACTTTTTGATACTCCTTGGGATGTATCTCAATATAGAAAGGATTGTTAAGTCTTGTGCGGTTAAGAGACTTTCTGAATCAATGGTTAAACTTAAAAATTAAATGATCTATTCACACATACAACTTAGACTTGCAGATTTTTAGATCTATTGTAAGCTCATTATACCTTTCTGATTAATGTATCTTTTCAATACCTTTTCTCCACTTATTTATTCTCAGTGACGTTGTTCTTTTCTATTGCTCGGTGTCTGCAGAAATCTTTAGCTCTTTCCTCAGCTTGATTGATCAGGATTGTATGGAGTTTTTCTTCATCAGTTTCTTTTCAGCATCCTTTTTCTCTATTCACTCCCCTCATTCATAATGAATTAGATTGTCTCTTTATAGACATGATATCACCATTTCTCACTTCTTGATTTTCATGTTCTTGGCATGATCCGCAATCTTAGCCAATCTTGATTTAAAACTTTACTTCATTTTTATCCCGTAGATTTCTCCATGACAATTGGATAAAATAGCTTTAAATCTTTCACTTATCTCTGGCTTTAACTTGTTGATGAAAACAATGTTAACAACCAGTTAACTCTATCTTTAGCTCTTGCCAGCTAAGTATTTTGTTGTTTCTGAACTTCAGTTCTTTTTGGTGTTTAACTCTTTGATAGCTTCGATCAACAATTTAGTTCTCCTCGGGCATCTCCATTGGGTTTGTCTGTCCATCAGGGTTGTCTATCCGTCAGGCATCACTGTGAAGTTCTTCTCATAGGTTATGATTTTGATTCTTCTCGTCGGTAATGCTTGTCGGTTTTCTTGCTCAAGCAACACTATGACTTTACTTTCGGTTTTCTCTGTCCATCTGGGTGCACTGCCTGTCAGTGTTTGTAGTCACTTAGTGAATGTTGATCTTTTATGCATTAATGAAATCATAATATTTATCTCTCTGATTCTTTGAAGTCCTTTGACACTTTGTATATAACCGATCAGATTATATCAAGTTGACATCAATGATAATACAATCCATTAACTGATTTAATGTCTTGCATTATCTTTCTGTATTTTAGTGATCAACTTAACATATTCAAACATTCAATCATTTATATGTCATCACTACATTCTCTCCTCTTAAATTTTGTATTGGTCCCAACTATTCCTATGCAACCTCCAATTCTGCTAAAATTCTTCTCGTTGCCTGCCAAAGATATTCAGTCTCCTCAGGATATGGTCATCCTTATACAGGCTTCTAAATATACCAATTATGAGATTAATCTAACACCTGGAGATAAGCACAAACATCTGAAGATACAACAAGCTTTGGTTGCCTTTACGACTGATCATAAAGTCTCCCAAGCTGAATTACAAAATATGGTGCAAGAGTTTCTCATTTCTGTAGGCATGAGAATAATTGAAGAAATAGCATTTGAACAATGTCTTCCTTCCAATCTTCATTCTTATCATGCATTTTTTTTGTCTTCTCCCCCTAAATATAAAATGATAGAAAAAATTGAACATGAAGACATGGTACAAACCATTGTGCTTGGTGAGTGTTTTTTTAATCTTGTTTCCCCTCATCTTATGTCGGCTAAGAGAATTTGTACAAAAATGGATGAGGAGCTCTCTGAAGTAGAGGATATGATTAGCCAGCTGGAGATATCATCTACTAAGAAAGATAAATCTATCGATACTCAATTAAGTGAACAATTTGTCTACACCCAAACTCTTTCGATTTTTTAGACCCCTCCTAATTAAAAAGTGTTAACAAAACTCCTAAAATAAGAGGGAGAAAACCTAAGGCAAACAAGGTCAAAGAGGAAACAAAATCTGGTATCCAAACTACTCTAGCTACCAATACTCTAATCAGTAAAAGTATGAGGAATGCATTATGCTCTCCTCAACCATAATGAGAGTTATATCTTGGAATGTCAGAGGAATTAATGCCTCTGACAAGCACTCATGCATCAAGAAAAAAATGGATGTCATGGGGTGAACATTATTCTTAATTAGGAATCTAATTTGTCTCAACAAAAATATGACTCATCAGTTCTCAAGTGGGGTAGATGTAAGTTGGCTCATGTGTTGGCACAAGGTGCCTTAGGTGGTCTATTATCTCTATGAAATCCAAAAATATTTACCATTGAGTGATTAGGAGTGAGAATAATTAGCAGCAACTTAAGGTCCAGAGTTATGATTTACATTCTATCTTCTTTAACATTTAAAACCTCTCTGAACTAGGGACAAAGTTCATCTTTGGTAAACCCTATCAGATTCTATATAGGGGCATAATTGGGACAAATACCTACTAGTTGGATACTTTAATGTCATTGTCTCAACACAAGAGAAGAAACAAGGAATATTCTCCCCATTTAAAAAAGTGGAGGTATTGGCCACATTCATTTAAGATAATGACTTGGTAGATATTATTCCAACTAATGGGAGCTTCACATGGACTAATCGTAGGAAACATTTCCTACAAATTGCAGAACGTATGGATAGATTCTTGATTTCCCATTCCTGGCTTGTTTCTAATTTTTAGATAGCATCAGAGATCCTTCCTTTCATTTCATTTGATCATTATGTAATTTCACTTACTATAACTGAAATGACTCATAGGGACAAGAGAAGTTAAACATTCAAATTTGATAAAAATGTGGTTTAGGCATCCACACTTTCTCCCTCTTCTCAAGAAATGGTGGGTAGATGCTCCATTCTATAGAGGAACAAGGATGTTCTAATTCCATAATAAACTCCAGCAAATCTAGGCTCATATAGCAGTTTGGAATATTCAAGTGTTCAAAAGCATCTTTGACTAGAAAAAAGGGTAGAGACAGAGTTGCAACAAGCACATGAAAATGTCATCCAACATGGACTAGATGTTGACATATATAATAGGTAGAAATAACTTTAGAGAACTTGGGAGGAGTTAGGGATGTTAGTATATAGAAGCACTGAGAGGGGGGTGAATCAGTGTAAATAGGAAATGTACTAATTCAACCAATAATTTAATAATGTTTTAACCAACTTGTAAGCAATGAAACATGTAATCTGAGTAACTATACAGTAGAAGTAAAACAATTCAAACTTCCACAAATATTAACGTATAACACCACTATTTTTACATGTGGAAACCCTTGTAAGAGGGATAAAGCCAGGTGGGGATGACACCCACAAATCTCTTCACTGTAGTAAAAAGATTTGCCCTGTTAGGAGCTTACAATACCCTTTTAGGGGCTCACCTAGTTAGAAGTGACTAGTACCTTTTTAGAAGTACAAAGAAACCTGTTAAGATCTACCTCACTAGAGGATTTACAACTCATAATTTACCCTGTTAAAGGATTTATACAAAAGACTTGTTAGAGTCCACCCTATTGAGGGATTTAACCTGCTAACCTATTAGAGTTAGCCTTGAGCTATGAACTCAAATAAGTGATATGGAAATGGAACTGCTTTCCTATAAGATCCAATTCAATCTCTAAACTCTTGGTTCAATAATCTACCTCAGTCTCTAAACACAACCACCAATAACATAATCTTCAACCCTAAATCACATGATTTTCTTACCATTTTTAATATTGTTCTTAAGTAAGTTAAACTTTAAAAACAATCCACAAGTTGCCACAACTTGACCTAACTCATCAAAATCTACACCAAACAAAGCTAACATGTCAGCCCAAAAATGTAATAAAAATATTTATTACAAAACACCGACAATAACTTAACTTCCTTGACCATCAAATCATCAGGAACCAATCGATAACTCAATCGGTTCATACTGAACGTAACATCAAAATACTAACTTCCACAAAATGTTAAGCTAACTGTCGCGGTCATAAATCTAAACTTGTCTAACCAAAATAAATCTCCAGTAATGATCATACCACCCAATGTGCTCACAAACTTGATCGCTACCCAAAAAAAAAATTTCTACTGTCTTCTTGTTAACTTGTCAGAACACTTAGCATAAACTACTTCACCTATTCATCCTATTGATCGGTAACTACAACCTATTTAGAAAATCTAGTAGAGTTGTGGAGATTCCATTAATGAAAAACTCAAACTCTTCATCTCAACTCCAAAATCCATCATAATGCGAACAATCTCCCCATTTTTCATTGATGGAAAGAAATAATGAAAATTTTTCTCTCTTCAAAAATCCATCTCACTGATCACCAAAAATATATACAGAGAAATAACCCACTGCTATACATTTATACCAATAACTCCCTCAACTTTATTTTAATGATGCTGATTACTCCTCCTTTGACAACAATGACAAAGATACAAAACTGAACTTAAAAATTAAAATATCTTACCCATCATAGCCTCTCAAAAACCTCTCTAAAATTTTCTTTGGTTGTATCCACGGAACTTTCCCATGAATTCTCTAAATGTTCCATGGCTTGGATCTGTCCATTTAGAATAGAAGTTAACTCCTTCATAGCTTCAAGAGTGCTCATATCAGGTAACCCAAGTGTGACCTCTGCATCTTTAACATTCTGTTGCATAACATAAATTCTTGGAATTAAATAGGCCTGCAACTCTAGTAATGTAGTGATCCTTTTGTCTTTTTCTCCTTGCAATGTTTTCAGCTTGTGATTTATCACCTTCACTTGTGATCCATAGGCTATAGCTGAATTTGCAATAGGATCAAAACTAGCAATTAAAGAATTAAGCTCTAGTTGAGCTTCATTCTACTTCGGCTCCAAATCTTGTATAAACAATGAAAATTCAAAAACTTTGGCTAATAATTGTCCAACTTCCTTCAAATTTTCCTTTATCTGATTTACTTGAACTGTAAGTTTTCCTTTGTCTAATGCAATTGTTTCCATCAACTTATTAGTCCTCTTTTTCTCATAATCCAATTTTTTTTTAGTCATAGCAGCTTCCTCCAAACTAGTAAATTTCTTAGTGATAGCACTGATCAAAGTACCCATTTGTTCAATTAGTGTAGCATTGGGGTCATAGTCAACTTTAGGTACAAGATCTGACAGAATATCTATGGCTCACTGAAGTGCTTGTTCTTGTTTCTTTTCTTGTCTAAGTTTGTCCCTTTTAGCTTTCAACTTTAGTATGTCAGATATTCTCATTTATTCACTAGGACTCATATTTGTGTTGGTTTTCCCTACCAAATGATGATCTGAGAGGGGGGTGAATTAGAAAATATAAAAACTTAACACTTTAAAACTAAACCTCTGATTCAACTTAGTAACTCAAATAACAACAACAACTGAAACTTGTAAACACTTCACAAACTTGATAAAAAAACATGTAACATAAGAAAATAACATCCACATTTATCAAGAATCACATGTAATACTAGATTTAACGAGGAAAACCAATTTGGGGAAAACCTCCGTGGGAATTGTCACCCACAAAAATAAATACTCTTTTGAAGTATGCTCGATTAAGAGCTAATCTAGTTAAAGATTACAATGGACATTTGTTAGATGTGACCCTTTTAGGGGATTTACCTTAGATCTAATAAGATCTTCACCATGTTAGGAGTGGCCTGGTTATAGGGCTTAAACATTCAATATCCTAGAATGTTACCTTTCACAAGGATTTACAAAAAGACAAGTATTAGGTCCACTCGGCTAAGAGATTTTCTGTTACAAAGATTAGTAAGCAATAGTGTACTGAATTGATCTGTGATTCTACAACTACCTTTTTCTTGATCAGATCCCTTGTGCACTCTTTGAAACTAATTGCATCAACAACTCATCACTCTCTTCTCTGGACTAGATCTCTACCTTTTCCTCTACTCTTCTCGGTAGCACTTCAACTTTTCAACTCGCTAGCATCTCTGTATAAACATACAAACTTATCAATATATAGACCTTTTTTTTGCCTCTTAATCTCATTTATTAGGTATTCCTTCAATTGCACTTAGCCGTTAGATCATCTCTTATGAACTGATTCAATTTATTTTCAAATCGGTTAAACAGTTAACCTTTGCCTCGTGACTTGCACTTTTCTTGGACCTCACAACTTTAATTTTTCCGCTTAATCTCCATCTCAGATCTTCAACTAGATTTTTCATGACCGTATATCTTGTAACAAATTTTTTCTTCATCCTTAGCATCTTCTTTATCTTTGCGTCTTTGCATTAAATTATTTCTTCTCCTTGAATTTAATATTTGTTCAAACTTTGTTCTGTGCTCGGTCACTATCTTCACTAGCTGTCTGACTTCGCTCAGTTATCAACCTTGCTCGGTACCTGACCTTGCTTAGTTTTCAACTTTGGTTGGTGAATGACATTTCTTTTCTCAACCAACTAACACTTCCCATTACCAACAAACTTCTCACTACTTGGTAATTAGGCTTGTTCCCTTTACCGACTTGACTTTTCTGCTTTATCGACTTAACGACATCAAATGTTAAGTAAAAACAATTATACCAATAGTACCTCATCATTGGCTGATCTTTATTATCTACCCAATTAAGTTCCTTTTTGAATGATATGACAACTTAATATAAACCATAAATCAATTGTTTGACATCAATGACAAAATAACAACCGATCTAATCATTCTACTTGCTTGTATTCTATTGAACTCAGTCTTAATCATCATTACCATTAGTTGGTTAACAATTTTTAATATCAATAGGTCCTTGAATGGCCTCAACATCTTCTTCTTTAATGTCATCTTCAGTTTCTTCATCAGGAATCTCCATCTCCTTTCTCTTCTTCTTGTAACTTGAACTTCCACTTAGGTCCAATTTCCTTTTCACTGAGTGTGCTTCTACATCAGCTTCATCTTTCTTTTAAACATCACTTTTATGTCCAACTGTACAAGTTGAAACAGGTATCACCACCTCTAACACTTTATCCTTTTGTCTTCCTCTTTACCTTGCACATCTGCAACTGTATCCATAGGATCTTTTTATGGTGTATTCGAAGGTAAATCGCTTAAAATACCTTCTATTACTTATTCACTAAAGACAATTTCATCTAATGACACCTCCTCTTGAGTAGTTTTTATCGGTTCATGTTATTTTATTTTCATCTTCATGATGTTTGATGAGCCTCTTAAATGGCCATCTTTTCAAGTGTGTTTTATTTTCTTTCCAGCCGTTTACTTTCAAAACAGATACTTAGACTTGTGGTTTTATATGTATATTTTGTATGTGTAAGGAAATAAGTAGTAAAGTGGATGATAAGAGAACATAGTATATTTTCTTGAAATTGATGGATGAAATGATAAAATGCAGTAGTTATATGCCAATGAATGATCCTATTTCCTATGCTATGTTTGTGGGTAGTTTCCTTCCTATAGCCATGTGCCTTGCAAGAGTATCAATTAGAACTTAACACTTCTTTCCTAATATTAATGATGAGAATATGTATGTATCAGAGGTTGTGTGTGCATTAATCATTTTATAGGGATCAGTCGTGGCGTATTCAAGATCAGCATCATGATGTTGAAGAAGTCAAAGCCAGTAGTTGGTACAAAGAGGCCATCATGTCGAAGAAGTCGAGCGAGCAATTGAGTGAGTTAAAGCATTGCTGCAAGATCTTCACATGAGGAATGATTCAATATAGTTTTCTATTAAATGCAACACGCAGATCTAGAGCCACCACATACTATATTATGGGAAGACTTATTATCGATGACTGATATTTCTGTTATGAGACGTTATGTATCTGTAACAATCCTCATTAGTGGAGTGATCTTAGATTTACGGAGTAGTTGTAGTTTTCCTTTAAATAAGATGACTGATGTAACTCTTTGGAGTTAGTCGAGTTATTTGATATTTCTGAATAGAAGCTGATATAGTTGTAATACTATTTTATTTATCCAAGTGCATTTTCCATGAATGAATATAATGCACAAGTTGAGTTCAATTTTGTTATCTTTATTGTGTTTCTATTCACTCATCCAAGGGGGCTCACTTGGTGAGTGAATTACTTTGTTAGAGTAGGAATCATTTCCATGTTTATTAAGAATTAAGTAGAACTTTGTTGTTCCTGTAGCCACTAGTAATAGAACTAGTAGATTGTTCCTTCAACATAGGTGGGTAGAGCAGTTCCTATCTGTGATTACTGTTTTCCTAGAGTAAGCGTATTTACTTGAGTTAGCATAGATTTCCTAAAGCTTAATGCATTTCAATTTCATAGGATTAGCCATGAGAATCAAGATATTTTGAAGCATATACTTTGCAAATACCATTCCAAGTTTATATCCCTGGTTGATAATTAAATGAGACTGAATGATCTAATTAGAAACCATTTAGGGTGTCTAATCCTCAAATAAGCAATCCAATGCTATGGGTTTCTAAGAAAATTGTTTAGCCAAGCAATTTTAATTGTCTCATTATAGATTTCCTGAGATTCACCAATGAGCATTCTCCATAATCTACTTTTTATTTTGAATCCCACAATTATAATTGTTAGATCTTCAATCGGCAATTTAGGCTTCATTAGGATTAATGCTTTCTCCATCATTTATTTGTCTTCCTTCATAGCATACCTCCATCTAGCATCAATATTCTTATATAGAGTTCCATGTATCATCTTATGTAGTTCATTAGATCCTATACAAAACTTATGCAAACTGAATACAATAGCATCTTCTATCTTTTTCTTATCTACATCATCAAATTTCTCATTGAATTGCTTCGCATCACTTACACTACCATATTACTTTATACTTTGCTATAGAATTTGCAGTCAAAATTCTTAGATTATTAGGATCAAATGAATTCTCAGTTGTCATGCCAACTACTTTATATTTCTTTCCATTATCCTTCAACTCTACTTTCTCTTTGTCTGAATCAGTTTTAGGTTCTTCTTCTTCAGTAGTAACTTTATTTTTTTCTTTTTCTCTTTGACTCTTTATAACCATGAGTCGTTCCCTTCTTTATCTTTTAAGTTCTTTCTTCTACCATAGGTGTCTCCTCTGCTTCCTTTTCCTTTTCCTTTAGCACTATAGAGCTCCTAGTAGCTCTCCTTGTTTCCTTATCGGTTGTAGGAGTTATAACCTCTACCTCTTCTATTTTTGTAGCAGTAGTAGAATTGCATACCTCCACAATCACTAACTTCTTCCTGATCTTATCCATCATGTCCTTATTTATTCCACTCTTCTTTTCTAACTTGTCAACTTGTTTCCTCAATCTTCTCTCTATCACAGGTGCCTTCAACTGTGAGTGGGTTTTCAAATATGTTTCTTCATAGGTACCAAACCTAGGAGTACTGACATCAATAAGCTTAGATAGTAACTCATCATAATTAAGTGATACAATATCACCATCTACCTCATAACCCATCAGTAGAGCCCAAGAATTTCTTGGTTGTACTTCATGCATCATGCATGTATCGATATTCACAATAGAACATATATCATATTTATACTTTTGTACAATACCTGTTGGGAAACATGCTCTCTCATGCATACATTTCTAGAAATATTTGAAATAACCCCACATAGTATTATTAAATTTATTTCCTAACATCCTTATACATTCCTTAATACATCATTATTAAATTTATTGTTGGAAATGAGTTGACTAACTGAGAGGGGAGGGGTGAATTAGTTACCAAAAAAACAAATCCAAGTCCCTTAGATGTCTTAAACAAATTTAACATTGTTTCTCGGTTAACATAGATATTTTACCATCACTCAGTTAACATAGCGAATCTTAAGATATTAAATGTGATTATCTTTAGTAATAAATTGCAGAAACATAAACTATAAAGCAAATGAAATATACACAGATAACACAAAGATTTAATGTGGAAACCCAATATGGGAAAAACCACCAATAGCAACTAGTCATTGTTTTTCACTCTTCTGAAGTGAGCCCTGTTAGGAGCCAACCCTGTTAAAGGTTACAATAACACACTGTTAGG
>MU224190.1:892539-955744 GCA_018584345.1 Thuja plicata | reverse complement strand
TCTTTCTTAATGCAACTTAGACTAAAAGAAAGAACCATCTAACTAACTGGAACAGAAAATAATTGACATAAAACACCTTCAATTGTCTCTACAACATCAAGCATTCCACACCAAAAATTTGCCGACCATTCATTAATCTTTGAATTTCATACATATAGAACCAGGGGATGACCGTTACAAAGGAAGTTTAATCGATTCATCTCCCTCTAAATGACAAATGGCAAGAAACCACTTCTTTCAATACTAATCACCAGGGAAAAGAAACGTAAAAGAACAGGGGAAGTTAAATCATTTGGCTTCTTTTCCTTTTTCCATCTTTGTCTGATAAGCTTTGGCAGCTCTGTTGCTCTATTTGTGCCACTTGCAGAAACATCAATCAAACTGTGCCACTTCAATTTGAATCCTTCATCTTCTCTTCAATGACATCTGTCGAGTCCAATCCATTGGGCTTCGGGGTCAAATAACTGCTTATGTTTTTCACATGTTTGATGCTATTCAGTTTCTATTTCAACCTCCAATGGTATTGAGAATCCTCATCTTTATCTTGAACTCGAGCCTCTAATGAAATTGGCAGAAAATCCCAAACTTGCTTCTCCATTGCAGAAAATGAGACTGGAGCTTCTCCTTGGCAGAAATCTGCAAAAGAGCTTCTCCTGGCGGAAATCTGCAATTTGGTTTCTCTTCGGTAGAAAATTGGAACTTGGCTTCTCCTTGGCAGAAAATTGGAACTTGGCTTCTCCTTGGCGGAAAATTGGAAAAGTGCTTCGCCATTGTAGAAAATGAGACAAGGGCTTCTCCTCATGGAAAATGAGAAAAGGGGTTCTCCACTTAAAGCACATGCTTTATTTGATCTCTTAAAAGAATAATATTCCCTTTTAATACATTGGGCCCACCTTACTATAACTAAGCTTGCGGAAAATCGCCAAAGAGGTGCGATTCCCGCAAAGTGCAAAGTTCTTCTTTGCGGAAAATCACTTGAGAGGTGCGATTCCCGCAAAGTGCAAAGTTCTTCTTTGCGGAAAATCAACCGAGAGGTGCGAAACCCACACAGTGTAAAATTATGCCTTTGCGAAAAATCACTTTCTTAGGTAGAATTCCGCCATGGAGAAGATGATTTCTGAAATCCCGCCGAGCTCGTTCTCGCTCATCTCTTAACCAAATTTCTCGTCGTTTATTGCATTAGGATCATTGAGACCTGCAAAATCGATCCATACCAGTCTTCGATCTCTGCCTGAGAAAGAACATCAATTAGAGCACAAATCTTTGCCGAGTTGGGATCTACAACTTACCCAAAAATGAAAAGATCTCAGAACAACCCGCCCAACTAAGAGAAGGAAAGGCAATGATAGGGAAACCCGACAAAGATAGCCTACCTAAGAAAGACTTAGAATTAGACTCAGACTGACCAGACTGACTAGACATGACTCCAAAATCCTCCACTTTGACAACATGGGTACAGGATGAAAAGTGGGGCAACACACTATTCTGCAACGTCCTCTCTAGCTCAGCTAGAGCGGCATGCATCCTCATGATATTCTCCTGTCTGCGACTATCACAACTCTGTGGGGTATCATGGTGGCCTGACGATGCTTGTGAGGCCTGACTACCATGAATGCGAGGGTCTAAACCAGTAGAAGCCATGTGATGCAGAAATGTAATATCTAGAGATAAAAAGTGTACTCGCTACAAGTGGGCACATACATGTGTACATTCAGTAGGAAATCAATTTATATATGTACATGTGTTGAAAAAGAACATGTTTTTAAATTAAAAAATTAAAAAATATCTAGATACATACATATTTAAATTTTAAACAAATTCAGTTTACATCTTCAACATGAAACATTTTTTCAAACAAAAGTTCAGAAATTTTAAACAATGAAAAATGCACACATGTACATGTATTAACATAAATATCTACATAATATATGTATGTCCATTTGAACAAAAATATTCATGACATCCCCTTAAGCATAAATACATCAAAAAAAGATTCCACATGTACATAACTTTTAAACTTGATTTTAAGATTTTAATATATACAAATTGATTTATGTAACCTAGTACGTAAGACTTCTAGGGTTTTGTTATGTACTAATTTTGAAAGCTGTGTACATAATGAAAATGTCTAGAATGATCATGTTGTGACAAAAATATTTTTGGCATGTTCTCAAGTAATAAATATAGTCATGTAACCTAAATTAATTCCCTACATAATGATTGCTTCGAATGACTAAAAACTAATTAGATTCATGAAACAAAAGTTATGCTTCTAGTTTACGTTTTGGTTAAATTATATGATTTTAGGCTTTTAATTTTAAGTATAAATGTTTCATAATTTTGGATTTGGTTTTGCGTTTATGTTTCAAAATTTTGGGTAAATTATGTGCAAGTTTGAGTTTGCGTTTAAGTTTGGGTTTGCATTTAAATGTTTTTAAATAACATTATCAATTCTATTCAACCTAAAAAAAATTATTTCTATAAAATGAAGAAAAAAATAATGACCTTATAATGCTGTATTAAAAAAAATCATTTTACATATATTCATAAATATAGTATAACATTTTAAAAACAAAAAAAAAGGGCCCTACCTGGAACGTAGCCGAGTTTTCTTCCTCACCTCCACACGCTCAATCTTAGCCCCTCAATGTGCAAATGAGGGGTTAGCGGGCTTTTTTGGGTTTTTTAAAATGCTTTGTATACTCGACCGAGACCCCCAGGCCACGTAAGCGCCACTCAGCATTGGGTGGTGCCGCGTGGCACCCATGTCAACTCGGCCGAGTATAACGTGAATGAGTGCCTAAAATATTCCTTAGGGGTGATAGATTATTGTTCTTTTACCCATTAGTCAAAACCTTTGTGAGTGAGTGATACTTTAAAACTTGAATTCCTCGTGCACTCGCACAGAAAAATACATGAACCAAAACCTTCAGCGAGTGAATGACTGACTTGACTTCATAATGCTCGCTCAGTCACGGACTTAAAAGCTCATGACATAAAACAGTCACGATTGTGTGATGTGATAAAACTAACCGCTCGCTTACTCACTGACCCCAAAAATGACAACTTAAGACCTTTGCTATTGAGCGATAAATAATAAACCTCATAACGTCACGCAGTCACTGATAAAAGACTCAATTTATTATACACACTGTGATAGCACGATGAACCTTTTGACCACCATGTCGCTCACTTGCATAACAAATTTACCTAACTTCAACATGACCATGATTGCGCGATGACAAACCAAATAATGACTCGCTCACTCGAGGACTCAAAAGACCACTCAAAAGGAATAGTGTAACTACGCGATTAAGCTTAAAACAAGACAAACCGAAGGCTTAACCAAATTTGAACCCTTTTAATCATAGAAAGACACAAATTTTGAACAAGAATATGCGGGAACAAGGAAAATGTTTGAAATTTGAAAATTTTCAATATACAATGCTAACAATGGCTCTGACTGGGGAAATTTAATTGCAAGACTAACATTTGAAACCAAAACTTTAGGAGGTAGACCACAAACTGAAACAAAATTGTACATGCGCAAACAACAAAACCAGAACCTAAAATATGGAAACCTATTCTACTGTGCATGGAACAAAGAAAATTATGAGAAATAATGCTTCAGGAATTGTCCATGCATTGGCAATTCCTATATTTCACCATCAGATTCCTCCAGAAAGTATGAGTCTTGACCATGAAACTTTTGAACTATGAAGGGGCCCATCCATAATGATTCAAACTTACCATGTTTTCCCTTTTCTTCTTTTCTATCATTCCATTGAAGCACCATTTCATTTATCTAAAACTTTCTTTCAGTGGCTCTTTTATCAAAAAGGTACTTAGACTATTGTTGGAGCTTCATATTTCTTTTGTGTGCCTCTACTCTTATTTCTTTTAATTCAACCAATTGATCCATCCTCTCCATCATGGGTTCTTGTTCTTCAAATTCCTCTTCTTGTAGAAATCTATATATAGGTAACAAATTATTAAGAGGCAATCTTGCCTGAGTTCCATAGACCGCTTCAAAAGGGGATACCCATATTGCTCTTTTCACTTTTACCCTGTCATCCAACAAAGCTAATTTCAATTTTGAGTGCCAAGATTTTTTGTCCATCTCCAAAATCCTCTTAATGATCTTCATGATACTTTTATTGCTAGACTCAGCTTGTCCATTCGCTTGAGGATGATATGGTGAGGAATAAGATACAATAATTCCATAGTCTTCACAAAAGTCTTTAAACTCCTCAGACCTAAAACACATGGCATTGTCCATGATTAACTTAGTAGGCACACCAAATTTTGTCAAAATATTATCCATTAAGAAATCTATTACCACCTTACTAGTTTCCCTTTTTGATGGGATTGCTTCTATCCATTTTGTGAAATAATCTATAGCCACAAGAATCCAACTGTGGCCTCCACTGGATTTGTCTGTAAATTCACTAATAAATTCAAGACCCCATTGGGAAAAAGGTTCTTCAACAGTCATTGGATTAAAAAGTAATGCTCCTGAAAATTTTATTTTAGAAGAGAACCTCTGGAAAGGTTCACATCTTTGTACAAACTTCTGACTATCTTTAAAAAGAAAAGGCCAACAGAATCCAGCCCTGATAATTTTTTGAGTTGTGGTCTTGGAAAAGTAATGCCCCCCACACACACCACTATGCATTTCACTCAAGAATTTTTAAGGTTGTGATTCATCTAAACAGAACAATAAAATTCCATCCCTATTCTTCCAAAATAAATCACCTTGTATCAATACATATCTTTGAGCCTTCAATTTCAGAGTTCTTTTTTTATTATCTGACATATGTTTTGGACACTTACCATTTTTCAGAAAAAACACAACATCAATATACCATGGCTTCAATTCTATACTGGTATAACTCATATACACTTCCTGTACATTATTTACTTGAGCTAATTCCATGTTTGTGTCAGTGATTAGCTTGGCCAAGCCCAAACCCCTTACCAATTTAGTAACTTGAATTTCCAGATCGAATTCTTGGATCTTGTTGATCCATCGGCATCTCTTCCGACTGTAACTTTAGACTGAGACAATATATCTTTCACTTTATCATGTGGCACATAAACAATTATTTTTGCACAAACTAAGTAAGGTCTAAAAACCTTGACTACCTTGACTAAGGCATAAGCTTGTTTCTCCATTATCTCATAATTAAGTTCTGCTACCTACAGAGACTTACTGAAAAATGCTATGGGATCTTCAAAACCTTCATCATCCTTCTACAAAAGCACTACAGCAATGGTATGAAATGAAGCAAAAGAAAACAAAGAAAATGGCTTTTCATAATCTGGAGATCTTAACACTAGTGCTTTCTGAATAGCCATCGTTATTTCATCAAAAGCTAATTGAGCTTCTTTGTCCCATTCAAACTTAGCATTTTTCTTCAGCAATTTAACAATGGGCTTCACTATCTCAACAAAGTTTGCAATGAACCTTCTTACAAAATTTATTTTCCCAAGGAAAGACTAAACACATTTTATATTTTTTTGGGGCAAGACCTTATTAATGGCTTCCACTCTTTCAGGATCAATCTTGACACCTTATTTTGACACTATATGTCCTAGCAGTTTACCTTTTGTCACAGCAAAGTGACATTTCTTTGGATTTAATGAAATCCCATACTCCAAGGCTTTAGTAAAAAATTTCTCAAAGTGTTTACAATGATCCTAAGCCTTTTTAGAATATACAGTTAAATCATCTTGATACACCACCATAATTATATCTACAAACTCTTTAAAAGCCACATCCATGGCTCTTTGGAAAGTAGCTCCTGCATTCATTAGGCCGAATGGCATTCTCACATTGACATACGTACCCCATGGGGTAGTAAATGTTGTTTTAAATTGTTCAGACTCTTGAACCAGCACCTGGTTGTAACCAGAAAATCCATCCATCATGGACAATAGTTCACAGCCAGTAACCCTTTGTAGCATTGCCTCCATGTTTGGCAAAGAGTAATTATCTTTTAAGGAGGCTACATTGAGGTTTCTTAAATCAACACATAGCCTTATGTCTCCATTTTTCTTTCTATCTGGGACTAAGTTGGACACCCAAGAAGAATGTCTGATTGGTTTTATTATCCCAGCCTCTCTAAGATTTATGAGCTCCTGCTGCATTTTGGGGGCCAGCAAAGGATTGACTAGCCTCTGTTTTTGTCTAAAAGGCTTAATATCATTTTTTAATGGGATTTAAAGAGATCTTCCCTATAAGCCTTAAGGTCTTCATAAGACCAATCAAAAACATGTTTGAACCTTTTCAATAAGTTAAACAAATTCATTCTCACATGAGGAGCCAACTTCTTTCCAATATATACAATCTTAGGGGCATACTCTGATCCCACATTTAGCTCCACAAACTCATCCAATTTGGCAGCAGACTTCTGGCACATATGACTATCATTATCAGTAAACAATACTTCCAATTGAGTTAATCCTTAAGGGATTTCATTTGTCTGCAATTGTAAAATCTCATTGCCAAATATAGTTTCTTTCCCATCAATAACCTCTATCAAATTATTAAAATTAATGACTTGACCTTCATAATTATCTACACAATGAATGAAAGTAAGGATATCTTCATCATTTTCAAAAACTTGCCAATTATATACATTATCAGGAATGGCATGTCTAGTCTTGGTTTCCACAATAGATACCCCTACTAGTGTTAAGTCGTCATTTTCAAGGCCACATTAGCTAAAAAATCTGCCATGATATTCTTAGATCTTTCTATCCAATCAATGGAAAATGCATCAAAGAATTCAATGTTGTCCCATACAGCATGTTTATACTGTTTTAGCCTATTATTTTTAGTAGTATATTTTGATCTAATTTGGGATATGGCTAACTCTGAATCTCCAAAAACTCTTAACAACTTAATGTCATGCTTGATTTCTATTTCTAATCCCAACAACAATGCCTCATACTCAGTTGTATTATTTGTACATTGAAAGGATAGAAGAAATGAGTACTTGAAAGTAATACCTGATGGAGAGACAAATAATACTCCTGTGTGCTAAAAATGTGTCACACTTCTATGAATCATTATATCCAAGATTTCTCAAGAATGAGATTTTGAATGGTGACTCATAGCTCTCTATTCATGGAGTGCAAGGGTTTGTAATGGAGGCCCTCAGATTGACCTAGTTTGTGCTATTCTCCATGATCATCAAGTATGCATGCAAATGAAATCTATTCTATATGATAACAATGCAAGAAAGTAAATTAATCTATATGATAACAATGCATGATTATTCTATGAAAGGAAATACAAATGCAAGATTAATCTATGAAAGGAAACATGAATGTAATCTAACATGCAAGTGCAAAATTAATCTAATTGGATTGTCATGGGGCATGAAAGAAGAAGACAAGAAGAGAGAAGTTGCAATATCCAAGCTCAAGTGCTCAAAATCTCCTCCAAAATTGCTCTCCAAACCTGTAGCATAACAATAGCCTAAAATCTTGATTTATTCATTCATTACCCAAATGAGAAGGAGATGTTTTCCTTATAAAGAGAAATGGATGGTAGAGATTAAGAGGTAAAATCAAAGGCTATGATTAAGAGGCAAAAACCCCACCACCTAGGAAGATATGTAGAAAAATGAACTTTATTTATTTTTATTTAATTTATTTCATTTTTCAACAAAGAGGAATTTAAGTGGGGGTTTTATTTAATTAAAAGAGGGATTTTATTTTAATTAAATAATATTATTTAATTTAATTAAAAGGGATATTTTAATTAAATGAAATAATATTATTTAATTAAGAGAGATTTTAACTAAATAAGATAAGATTATTTAATTAAAAAGGAATTTTAATTAAATAAGATTATTTTATTTAATAAAAAGCGATTATTTTATTTTAATTAAATAAGATAATTGATGAAATGATCAAACCTTAGGAAATATTGAAATAATTGAATTAATTACAATTTAATCAAAGAAAATGATTTGAATTGAAAATGTTGCAAAGCATTCAGGAAATTCATAAATTGATAAATGGGGGCCCAAAGTCTAGGCAACCATTTTAGGGTGCATACATTTGCCCCTCTTTGACTAATGTGTGATCTTTATGGGAACACATGTAGTCAAAGAATGCAGTTGAAGTGTGAGATCGATTTGGGATCACAAAACAACCCAAACGTGTGATCTTTATGGGAACACATTGAGACAAAAATAAGCTATTTGAAAAAGACAAGGTCAACACCCCTGTAAATAGGTAATTGACATGTCCAGGATAAGAATCTCAGGCAAGGTTGCCCCAAGTGGAGCAATTAATAGGATTGATAAAGCTAAATCAAGGATTGAATTTTGATAGGTACTGCCCCCTTGTGATCGAAATCAAAATGAGATAGAGGAGAAACAACAAATTGATAAATTTGATCAAATAGAACTAAAGATAAGGTTCTTGATGTAAGATGAAAGATATAAGGGTCACAGAACCAAGGTAGATCATCAAGCACAAAATATTATGCCCCAAGGTTGAATTAGAAGAAAAGAGGTGGGGTGAAAGTGAATGGAAGATAGAAGTTTGGAAGAGGTGGAAAGAAATGGAGAGAAGAAAGAGAATTTACCTTAGGAAAGAGAATGCCCCAAAATCAATCAACTATTTAAGATAGAAAATTTTGATTGAGATCATGAAAGAAGATAAGGAAATGAAGATCAGAACGTGATCAAGTTTGATTAAAAGTCCACAAGAAAGATGAAGGAAAACCCTCTCAAACTCATAATGCAGTCTAAAATGCAAACTAACGTGAATTCTAACAATGCAAGCTACATGAAAATTCAAAGGTGTACTTGCAATAGAGTAGCTATAACATAGGACTTTGTGTTCATCATTCATTAGAGAATGTTAAGGAACTTATTTTTATCATTGGACTATTATTAACAGACATCAGAAAATCACACAATCATCACTAGTCACAAGTGCAACTATGAAGATATGAATGTGATTTATATCAGACTGGAATGTGGAAAGATTCTAACATAAGCATCAAATACATAAAGGTCAAGATGACTGTGATGTTAGCTTACTCAATTTAATATAGAAAAACCATGCTCGCATCAAGGCATAGAAGCCAGGATGACCCGCAGAACGGTTGCCCAAAAATAATGAAGCTTAAAGAAGGAAGCAAATAAAAAATGCCCCATGCCCCAAGTCCTCTAGCTATGCATCCCAAAGAGACTTATTAGACAAGGACACTCAATGAAAATCAATAACAATCAGCACACAAAGAAAAGATCATGACATAGCTCAAGCATTAAGTGTTGTGTTTAAAAAATTTAAGTGTGTTAACTGATACTGAGTTCCAAGGATAAGGATTTAATGCTTTCAAGAAGGTAAGATCACATGACAAAACTGGGAAGACCAAACTGATAAGTGTTGAAAAACACTCGATGTTAGTGGTTGTATTGAAAAATACAGTTGGGGTGGTGTTGAAAAACACTGTTTGTGGGATGTCCTAAAGACTAACGCATCCAAGAGACCAAAGCAAACACAGTTATGCCCCCTAGACAAAGACAAAGACCAATTCCAGACTGAAGAAACAAGGAAAATGCATGATGGAGAAAGGCTAAGCTCTTGAACCTTCTTTAGAGCATGCTCCATCAAAATACATTTGCCATAGTCCATGTTGCTGCAATTCCAACTCCTCTATGATGGGATCTATATTTTTCAACTGTGGTTGAATTTTTTCAACCCTGAAATTATGCATATCTACATCCACAAAACAATTCAGCATGTTTGGATTAACTTTCTCTACTAGAGCAGAAGCCCTAGGCTATTGAAATAAATTAACTTCATTTCCATTCATAGAAATGGTTGCAAAGGAAAAATCCAACTATACATGTCCTCCCACTACTGCAACCCATTGGCTTGATAGTAGCATTCCAAAATGGGGCTGAGTATCTACTACTACAATGTCCATTTTAAGAATAGTTTCAGGGATTGTGGCCAACTTGACCTCAATACCTTTCAAAGTCCCAATTACAGGAACCTCTCTATTGTCCATGGCATAAAATATGCCAACAACAGTGTCAACCTTTAATCCAAATTCCTTCATCACATTGCAGGGCATTACATTAGCAGCAGCTCCCGAATCTATCATACAATTTTTTAACAACATATTATTTATAAGCAATGTTACATAAAAAGGATCAATCTGATCTGGCCCTTGAATAACCACACTTTTTGCACAACCTAGTATTTCATCCTTTTCTTCTTACTTTTCTCTTAATTCACAATTCAAACCAGTATTATCATGTATATCAGGCAAAGAAGATAGTAGCAAAAAAGCAGCTTCTCGATGCTCTTTGATTTTGAACATCTCAGCTAGAGGGACAGATACCTTCATTTGGGACAAAGCTTGTTTCATATCGAAAGTTGGGAAATTCATGACATTTTCAGAAGATGTTTTACCTCTACTCTCCTTCAAATGTCTTGTTTTTTTTTCATTAGTAGGGGTAACTTTGTTTTCCTTAACTAGAGTGTCCTTTGGTTCATTCTTTTCTATCTCTCTTTTTTGTCTCCTCCACATAATGTGTAGATTCTTCATTTAGGACTTCTGTGATAGAAAGTGAACCAGGCTGGTTCCCACTTTGATCAACCTTTATGTTTCTACGTTGATATGAACTTCTTTCCTGTGTCACAAAAACAATAGTAATAAATCTTATCTCCTCATCACCAGGCATTCCAACATGGACATGTTATAATTTGGTGTTTGTACAATTTACTATGATAGGAACACTTTCTTCTAGCTCTTCCTCTAAACTGCCATTGTCATCTTCAATAGTAAATGCATGCATATTTATTATAGGTCTTTTATCACTCTGGCTTTCTTGTGTTCCAACATTTTCACGTGGTTCTACCATGCCTTGAGCTACTGCACATTGATAAGGGGAATGAGACATATTACAAGACATGCACCAGGGAGTGTTCTCTATAGTATGTGCATTGTTGTTTTTCAATGGATCAGGGACCTCTTTATTCTTAGAATCAGTTTGTTCTTCTGGAAAAGGTTTTCCATCTTTCCACTGGGTTTTATAAGTAAAATCTTGCAACCTATAAGGCTTATCTTGCCTTTGATACTGTGGCCTATTATTTTGAAACCCCTTTTCATTCTTGTCTACCTTAACAACAAGATCTTTAAACACACTCACTAATGTATCCATTTTATCTTCTTCTTTGGGATTCTTATTTGACTGTGTTTTTTACTCTTTCCAGATTCTACTGTCATCCTATTTGTCAAGCTTACCAGAAGCTCTTCTATTACTTTCTATGTTTATGGCCAACTTGTATGCCTCTCTCATAGTCTGAGGATCTTTATCTCTGAGAAAATAAGTTGTCTTCCCATCTAAAGCATTACAGTAAGTGGTGAGGCATACATTTTCATGCAGTCTTAATACTTGGAACAACTTATACATAGCCTTTTGAAATCTAATGTTGAATTCGACAATGCCTTCATTTGCAAAAAATTTCAAATTGTTAAATTTATTCAACATGAAGCCAAAATTTATCTTGTCACCGTACTATTCTTTGAAACTTCTAACAAACTCATCCCATGAGTAAATATTGTTATTAGGCAAACCTCGGTACCAATATCTCACATCCTCAATCAAAGACTACACAAAAAATTTCATCACAGCATCCTCATCTCCAATCTCATAATCATTCATTGTATCTGTGAAAACTTTTAGATTCTCCTCACCAGTTATAGAATTATTCCCACTGAATTTGGGAATCTTATCTCTAATCTCATTAGGAATAGGGTTTGGTTGACCAGGGATACCATCAAAAAATAGTTGCCTATATCTTTCTAGATGAATAGGTCTTCTTTGAAAATTTGTACCAATATTGTGGCTACTATTACCAATGCCTACAGTTTGGTGACCAACATTTCTGTTAAATCCACTCCCCCTGGTTATGATGCAATTCCCTGAGTTGCACCACATGTCTGGGTATTTGTATTAACACTAGTATTATGAATACTAGAAGTATTTACTGGCATAGTTTGAGTAACTACAGTATTATCATTTGTTACATTGGTATAAATTGAAGAACTTAAGAAAGTAATCTTTCTTTTCATCTCTGCAGCAGCAGCTTCTAATTCTTCCTTTTCCAATTGTCTTCCAATATCATCTTTGGCCTTTCTAGCCCTCTCTAACTCCATATCAAGTGAGAAAATATCCTGAGATATACCCTCTTCAATCTTAGGCTCAAAAATTTTAATGCCAGCACATTTTTGTTTTCCTTTATCAGCATTTGTTTGTTTATCATTAGTTGCCGATATATCTTATGTAGATGTTTGAGACTTGGGAGGCTTTTGACTCTCATAATTAATGACTTGCCTCAACACAGGGCCTGTATTTTGGGAATCATTTTTCTTAAGTAGGTGTTCTCTTTCTTGGCATTCTTTTCTTAGGGTATCTACATCTCCAAAAATCTTTTTATTCAAACCATGAAATCCTTCATTTGCACCCTGAGCTGCCAATTTTAATTGGGCAACCTGCTTCTTCAAATTTTCTCTTTCATTGATGGCATTTATAATTTGTTCTTCTCTAGCCTCATCATTTTTTTGCTTGATAAGCAGCATTTCATCTAATTCCCTTTTCAAAAGGTTATTATCTTTGAGGACTTCTTAATTATCAGAACTGGAAGAATTATATATATTCATCAAAATAATCTCCCTTTTGGTTTTCCACTCATTCATAAGGGATACCTGATGAACTTGGAAAGAAATTTCCCTTGTAATAGGAGGATGTTTCCCCTTTTTCTTGAGATATATTCTTTGATACAGGGGTAAATATATCATCAAAATAACCCGTGGTGTCAGACTCAGGATTCAAAGGTTAAGTAATTTCTTTCTCAGGAATGGTGCCTAAGGGTTGACTTGGACCTACAGATCTAGGCTTCCAAGAGGTGTTGTTATAAGATACTCCCCTCCTAGAATGGTTTTTTCTAGAATTTTTAGAAACATCACTCTCTGATGTTACTTGAGAGTGATTTTTTATGTTTGTTTTTGCATTCCTCATCCTATATAAAATAAAAATTCACACACTTGATCTGCTAATGTTCCCCTTAGAAACACTATAACCAATTACTCAGGTTCGCCACCCAAAAGGATTTGGGAATAAAATAATGAAATTTCACTTCAACAATGATATTAGAGGATATGACACAATGAGGTATAACACAACTTATGATTTCAAAAACTAGATTTCAAGGAATTGATATATATATATATATATATGAAACAGGAATCTCAAACTAACCTTTACACGCATTCCTTGAAAGTCCCCAGTAGAGTCGCCATTTTCTGTTAGTTCTTTTTCTTTCTGACTTATGAAATATTTTAAATGAGCTTTGTCTATTTGTCCCAAACACTGATCAAGAAAGATACAAAAAGACAGAAATAGGGTTTTAAACCCCCTACACTTTGAGCTCCATAAACTCGAGTGGGAATACCCTTCTGACTCAAAACAATCAAATCACAAAATAAATCTAGCAGATAAAAATGGAATTACAGAGATCAGTCTCTGCAACATTTATTTGACAAATTTTAACATAATGACAAAGATCAATTTCAATATGATAGTCACCTATTCCAATGGAAAATATACAAGTGTTTTATCCTAGGGCATGGAGTCACTATGAATATTTATAACCAATTGTTGTGAATATGAACTTAAGACAACTATAGATCTGAAATGAAAATAGATACACCTTGCATAAAAACCTTCACACATATGATAAACTAATTCATCAAATTCATTTGATACTCTGAACCTTACTGAAATAACCCTAAGGTGATTTTGATCTTTCCTTTAAAGAACCCTAAGACAATTCCAAAATCTGCCTAACAGACACATAAATTGAACATTTCTTGAGTATTCAATTTAAATAAAATTCAGAAAATAGTAATGAAGAAAAGTACTCATCATATGATTTAGAAACTATTGATGGATTCTATTTGTATTCATATCAAAAGTAATTACATCCAACCATAAAACCTTCAAAACCCTACTCAAAATATATTGGTCTTAAACCAGAGTTTATACAATTCAAACTCATACTCCCAAATAAAAAATGGCTATCCTTTTCCTAGTAGTCTTGGAATCCTTTTATAACTAAGGATGTAACAAGCTATAGACTACATGGGAAAGATTTACAAAATCTTTGTAACAACTTTTACAATTGACAGAAAAATCAATTTTAAAATAGAACACGGGTGGCAGAATGTATGCGAAGTCTAGATAAAAATTGTTGTTGCACTTAAAAATATTTTCCTTATCCTTTCAGCTTCACTTCCCACCTATTCATTTCCTTGGTGGTGGGCCAATCAAAATTCTTCTCCTGCTCCAGCTTGGTAACAACTTCTGTCCACCTGGCGTCCATGGTTGTTCTGGCCTCGGCAACAAACTTTGTCATATATTTGTTTCAACCTTAAAAAGTTTATCAATCAATTCATTACAATACTCTACATCAGTATCCTTTTCAAGGTGTTGTTTCATTTCCCCATCCTTGAATATTCCATTAAATTCTGCTTTCCAATCTGATTGTGGTTTTAACACACCTGATTCATCATAAATCTTTGGAACTAATGGAGGGCACTGATTACCAAATAATTACAATTTGTTATCTATTAACCCAACTTTGCCATTAAAGAAAGCATAAGTATCATTCACGCCATTAATCATCTCAATAGTGTCTATGATTTTATTAGGAAAACATCACTGTATAACATGGTTGTCTTCAATTTGTCCATTAGCCTATCTTTTCCTGACGAAGTTTTGAAAGTAGGTTCCAGAAATGTCATGGCTTCAGCAGTTGTTCTTGAGGCTTCCTATAGTGATCCACATAGTGTATAGACTATTTTAGTCTTTTCCTTCAAAACATCAATCCGATGTTGTAGTATAGGAAATATAATAGACATAACATTATTATTTTGTCCCTGTGATAGCTCTTTAGATTGGCCTTCTGCCAGTGTTGAATCCTCTTTTGTTTCCATTGCAGCATCTGTTTCATCTTTTGATACCTCCTAGGGGGCTGCATTTTTCTTGTTCTCCTCCAACTCTTCCTTTAATTTTTCTATTTGGTCCTTCAGAGTGTGGTTATGAACCACAACTTCTTCATGTTTCTTGGCCAAAGCCATCATTTGACCAAAAGTTGTCTCATATCTTTTTGACAAATCCTCTGTTTTTGCTAAATTCATGAAAGATACCTGAGTCATGAGCTGGGCAATCTCAGTATCACTAGTATTCTTTAAATTCCAAAAATTTCTATCAGCTCTTTTTTCCTCCCTTATGGTCATAACCAAAGGCTTCTATGTAGAAGGGGCCAAGGACCAAATGGCTAAAGTCTTAGACGTAGGATCAAATCCTGATCCTTTCAATACCTCATCTATTTCAATTTCTATTTTCATCGGAGGGTTTTCTTTCCTTCTAATTTGATCAATAATGAAAGTGGACTGTAAGTCCTATTGTGACATATTCACACCTTGCCCATTTCCAATGGGACCCCCCTTTCTCTTTTCTTTTCTTGGCATGTTTTGGGTTGTGTGGTCTCGGTAGCTCTAGTTTCAGTCTCTTTTAGTTCCTTGTGGTTCTTTTTGAGAATTGGTGAGTTTTGACCTAGTCCTCGATCAAGATAGTTTCAATATATTATTTTGATGGTGATTCTTTACAAAAACCACATGAAAAGCATGAAGAAGACATGTTAAAAGGATTTAAAGATCATCAACTAACAGAGTGACATGAAAGGAAGAAGCCCCCAGAAATAAAACATGAAGGTCACTAAATATTGAGGCACTCAAAAGGTGAAAGAGTGAAGAAAAAAGAAATAACGGTTAAATGAGTGGAGGATTTCACTTACGAATGTCATAAAGTGTCATCCTCACCGAACCTTGAAACATATTCAGAATCCCCAAATTGAAAGGAGTGTTAATTGACGCAATGAAGGAACACTTAAGAGGAGGGTTGGTCATGGAACTCCAAATGTGCAAAATGTGAGTTAAACAATTTCTTAAATAGAATCCCTAGCTGGCCCACATATAGTGTACATTCTGATAAATGGAAAAAACTTTGCAATAAAATTATCATTGGCGGACTCCAAATCATGCCCAAACATAAAACTCCCATTGCCAACAAAAGGCAAAATAAAGAATTGGAAGGAAGCATAGCATAACTCTATAAACCAAGGGATGAATGAAGAAAAGCTTTGTAGATGGGAAATGTGTAGAATGCATTCCAGCATGATTATACGCAAGTCAAAGAATTTGGGAAACAAACGAAACTCCTCTCGGCCCTCTCCAAAATTTTCTCTTAGCGCTATTCTTCTCCATAGCCAGAATCATGATTGAAAGAAAATGTCCATTGAGCAAGGAAAACTGTGTAGACTCCAGAGAAACCAACAAAGAAAGGTTTGGAAAAGGATGGACTACGGGCCCAATGCTTTTCCACTATGGTCGGGCGTAAATTCTACGTGTCTCTGGATTCCTGCTATGTTCGAAAGTTTTTCATAAAACTCAGATGTCTCAAGACATGAGAAAGTCCCATCGCAAACACTCATAGTGGGCTCCGAGAACATATGTACTCTAAAATGGTATGAAATTCATAAAGAAATATCATGGTGAAATCTAGCCTCCTACATCCCCAAGAGCATTGTTGAATACAAAGATAGAGGAGTTTCTTTTCAGAAGCGAATAGGTTCATCTAAATAATCAGGGATCTCCCAATGATAACTTGTTTGGTGCATACAGATGAAGGATGGATCAAATTAACAAACCTCCAAGTCCCTTGTGTTGTTGTTAGGTGATCATGGAGGCCCATTCAAAACTCAAAATCCCTTGCGCTCATGATGAAGGAATGTTTCAAGTGTAAACTCCAATCAGCCCGCAACACGGTTTGGTGTAAATGAAGGAACATTGCCAAGGAGATTGTTTGTCAGGGAGAAAATAACAGTGCTTACAGCGCATCCTTAGATGAATCTTCCCCCAAATTACATCTTTAGCACAAGAGAAACTTACCAACTCTATGTCGTGGGATGATGCCAAATAATGAATGGTTCCTCTGTTTTCATTAATTGGGGAGTAACAATGTGATTCCATCAAAGTAATTTAAGGAAACCATAAAGAATCTGCAGCAGCGAATGAACAAAGTCAAGGAAAAAATTTTGGGTGTCGTTAAGCATGCCTAGTATGGAATCCCTGCAAGAAAGAAGGAGCGCAAGTCAACGCACTCCAAGGATGGTCTCCTCCAGAAGAAAATCCTTCATGGGACCAAAATGCCGCCCGAAAAATCAGGAGTGCAGTTTCATGGATGTGAAGGAAATCCTTGACAAGAGAGACAATCCTCCACCAATGCAAATTTCTGCCCACAAAAACAGGAGCGTAGTTTCTTGGAAGTCAAGGAATTTCCAAAATAAAACAAAATCCTTCACAAGTTCCAAATGCCACCTGTGAATGCTGGAGTGCATTTCAACGGATGTGAGGGATAGTCAACACAATAAAATAATCCATGACTACTCCCAGATCCCGCTCAGCAATGAAAAAGTACACATATTTCAATATGTCAAGGAATTCGACAGAGAAGAAATAAAAATAAATCCACGAAATCAAGCAAATCTTGCCCCAGTGCGTATCCAAGCAAGCTAAGGAAATCTGGAAATCTCAAAAAACTTTGAAAGTCTTTGAAAAGTATGAATTTTTGAAAAAATTGGAAAGTTTCAAAATCTTGGAGGAGTGAAAATTTTAGGAATCTTGAAATTTCCAAAATCGTGAAAAAATGGAAAATGTGATTTTCAAATTCTTGAAAGTTAAAAATCACAAAATTTGGAAAATGTGGAAAATTCAGAGATTTTGAAATGCGAGACGAATTAATAATATTGGAAAAATCCAAGATGCTAAGATTGGAAAATTCCTTGAAATCTCGAACTCGTGGAAAAATCCAAAAAGTGAGAAAGTCTAAAACTTAGAAAATCTTGGAAAATTCTGGAATTTTAGAAAATCCTAAACATTCGAAACTCATGAAAATCCAGAACTTGGAAATTCCAAAGAATCAAAAATTTTGTCAAAAATTGAAAATTCTAAATTTTGGAAAAAGCCAGAAAGTTGAAAAGGCAGAAATTGTGGAGAATTCTGAAAAAGCTCAAGATTTCAAAAATTTGGAAATTTGGAAAAAACTCAAGATTTCAAAAAACTGGAAATTGGAAACAAAAGGAGTTTTTTAATTTAAATTTAAATATTAATTAAATATTAAATTATTATTTAATATTTAATTAAAAAACCTTCAAAAATCAAAAAGCGATAAAGATAAGAAGTTATTAATTAAATATTGATTTTCATCTATATTTCATTATTAATCAAAAAGCGACAAGTTAATTATGAAACTTGGAAAATTAAAAGTGAAATTAAATTCCAAGTGGAAAATTAAAAGTGAAATGAAATTAAAGCGACAAGTTAATTCTAGAATGGGTGATGCAGAGGCTCCAAAGAAGTCAGGAAAAGGATGTTGACCCAGCTTTTGAATTGTAGGAAATTATGAATAGGGTCAACCAATCACATGAGAAAGGAAAGGCTAAGATGTTTGCAAAGATTGTTAGAGATGAGTCTGGGTCCAGAACTCTTCATCTTGCAACACCGGTCGTGGACAAAGCAAAGGATCAAATTGCCCTAGATGAATATAACGTGGCCGATTTTGACTTAGGTCATGCCTCCCGAGAGAAGGTATTGGAGGAACTTGATGATTCTACACAGGTGGTCAAAAATAGGATGATGAGATTAGAAGAGAAGTATTAGAGGCAAAAAGGAGAGATCAGAGCATTATGTGACTACATGAGCAGTCTACCTCATCCAGTAAGGGAAGAAGGTCCATCTTTTGTCCCTCTGTCGGTTGTTCCAACTGAGGCGGTAGAGAGTATAGATAGAATCAGGAGAAATTCTCAAGGGGTAGAGGCTTGGATCGAAGGCATCCAAAATGAAGCCCACAAGCATGTTGAGGACTTGATGCGAGTCTACAACAGGGCATTGGCCATCCTTTCCCAGATTCGGTGCATGGAAGAATCATGGGAGGATGATCATATCTATCAGGATGAGATGATCACGGAATTACAGGAGTTGATGGAGACGCCCAGGCAGGTGCTAGTTGACCATGGGATCGTTAAAGAAGGAGAAGCATATGATTTCACCTGATGGTATGGAGTAGTTCTCATGGCCAAGGAAATGTTTGGGTATTTTATTGAGGAATCTTCTTGATTGAAGGGAATAGCTGAGAACATCAAGCAAGAAATCTCCAACACTTTCGCACCACTGGTATCAAAAAGGTTGTATGAAAAGGAGATAATTATAGACAACCTGAAGAGTAGATTGGAGGAATTCTTTAGTTTGAACTTCTTCACCAGGGATGATTTCGAGAACTTTTCCACCTTCTTGAATGATATGCACACTACTCAGGCTTTGTTGTCAAAATGGGAAGACATCTTGAAGAAAGTTCAATGAGCTATGGTAGCTTTGGAATTCAAGCAGGAATCAGCACTGAGCGTCAGTATATATGAGTTAGAAGCAGTATTGGGAAGATTCCAGGTATTTAGGCAGAGTGGTGAAAGGTAGATTCTGTGGTGGAGATGCATTTAATGCATAGTGAGCACACTTAGTGGTCATTTATTACACCCCACTTTCTTTCTGAATATGCATGCATAATGGGTATTTATTGCTCACTATGATAGTGGATTCCTTTTGCATTAATGTAGATTCCTTCTTCTTTTCCCTAACCCTAATTAGGGCTGAGGTGGCACAATCTGGGCCATCGGTTATTGTCTGATCCGGGCCACTCATTGTATTTGAGGACCTATTTAAAGGCCTCACTTCTCATTTGTAAGCAATGAATTTTGAGATTGCTGCTAAAGAGCTACTAAGACAATAAAGTTTTCATTGTTGGTTTCATGCTGAATACTTTATGTGTTTTAGTGCTCGCTTGGTTTCATAACTCCCTCATTTAGTTTAGATTAGTTGGATAAAGGTAGATGAAGTGTTGTGATTGCAATGATAAATATGATGGTGTTTTGATGAATTCCTTTGGTTCATACTTTTTATGTTTTACTGATTGTAAATCATTGTGCAAAGTTAGCTTGAACCTCATTCATGCATATGCCTAACTTTTGTCATTCACATACATTGTCCTTCATGATGGTGTCTGTGGTGGTATGAAAATCCTCTGCATAAACCTTGAAGATTGCACCGGTTCCCATGTAGTTGTAGTATAACTTGGTGAAGCGGAACCTGGTTATTAGGAATTTGTCCACCGTAGTATTGACTATTGCTATCATTTCCCTTAGGAATAGATTAAAATTTCTAAACCCTACTTCCTTTTGCTTTCCGCATATTCTAAAAATTCCAAAAAGGTGTTTCATTGCAAATCTTTCAAGACTGATAATGTAAGGCCCCTTGTGATATTCAGCAAATCACATTTATCACCGAGCTTATCCATCGTCAAGACCTGACATGAAAGGAACCTTGGAGTGACCTATATGATCTTCTCATAATATTAGCATATACGAAACGTTGATCAAGAGAGGATAAGATACCTCGGTGTTTTGTTCTACTGTTTGGTGGGTCATAAAATGTACATCAATAGAAACTGGTGCTAGAAGGAGGGCCCACACAGGTGTTTAAAGACTGTGCATCATGAATCAAGATGGTACTACCACATAGGGTCACCATACCTATCCTTTAGCCAAATCTCAGAATTGAAGAAGAAGAAGAGAAAGCTCAAAGGATCAAAGAAGCTATTCAAACAGCATTAATCATTCAGTTCCCAGCGCCCGTCAGAAGGAATTAAGGAGATTTCACATACTAGAGCGCATTAACTCATTTTTGCATGAAGTACATTAGAGAATTTTAAGATCCACTCCAGGAGAAAAATAATTACAAGAATTAAAGTTTGATCCAAACCCCAGGAAAGGCAAGAAAGAATTATCTATGAGCCAAAACTCACCAAGTTTAGCTGATCTCATGAGGTTATTTCAAACTCCACCTCCTTAGCGTCGAGTGGAAGAAACTGATCAAGTACAACAAGGATTAAATCAAGAAGGAACTACACAAATTCAACAAATAATAGCTCAGATACCCATACAAGTACTTGCTCCTATAGTCGTTCAAACAATGGCACAACAACAATGGCATCCCCAAAATGCATCACCTCTCGCAACATTTGCCACTTATCATAATATGCCAAAGAAACCAAAGCATTTCTGTTCTAAGTTCTTTGTTAATGATGTCAACTGCACTGCTAATGAGAAAATTAAGATTTTCAAAGACGCTCTTCAAAATATAAATGTTCAAGAAGAGGATGTTTCTTGTAGGCTATTTCCCTACTCATTGGGGGATGAAAATTTTTATTGGTACATCAATCTACTTGTGAATTCAATCTCAACTTGGCAAGAATTGAAGTATGCTTTCCTCAGGAAGTTTAGACTACCAATCACTCCAGTGGAGTTGCATAGGCAATTCATTGAGATAAGAAGGCAAGAACGTGAGTCAATTGGTGCCTTCAACAATAGGTTCTAGAAGGCCTATTTAAGATTGTGTGATCCCTATCGCATGGGTGACAATGCAGCATGACCTATTTAATATGCAGCCCTAGATTGCTTCACCTCCATGTTTGTCCAAAAGACTAATTTGCCTCCTGCTAATTTGATTCAAGCTTACGCAGAGGCTGAGAGAGCAAGTTTACAGTCACCAGCAACTGCGACTAGAGCACCAAATTTCTTTGGAAATCCCAATGCTTTGAATCAAGGAATGATGAACCATACACCTGCTCTTAATCATGTTCTTGTTCCTTCCATAAAGTTAGTGCCACATCCAGGGGCCCCTATGTCTCAGGCAATGCCTACACAACCTGTATATCTCCAGAACATGACAACCATGACAAGGACTCAAGAAGAAAGAGAAGAGATGAGGAATCTGATAGAGCAAGTAAATAAGTTGTCCACTGAGATCACTTACCTCAGAAATCAAAATAATCAATTGCAGAATTAACAAAGAAATTACCAGTCATATCAAGGTAACAACCGAGGATATCAAGGGAATCCTCTAGCTCACCAAGAGAATCCTCAAGGATATAATCAGGGATACCATGATAATCATTCATGATATCGAAACAATAATCAAAATTATCAGGAGAACAATTCTGGGTATCGTAATAATAACCAAGGACACTAGAGAAGATCATGGAACACAAATACAAATAATGGTGGTGTACCCTCGCCATTAGACAATCCACCAACTGTTGAAAGCTGACCGGCAGATAAAGTCTTCCTAGCTGAAGCAACATTGTCCAGATGGTGTCGATTGCATGAGACAAATAACATTTCCTCTGCCTGATATGCAAGATTACATGCCAGTGCAGGATAATAAGAGATTCCCATCGGCATCAGCTAATGGGCCTATGGAGGCACCCATGTATCAAGTTCCACCAAGAAATCAACCTCCACATGCATCCCTGAATGAACCATTGCATAGGGAGGGGTTTTCCTTACCTCTATTATACAACAATGTCCTGGTGGAGGGAGTAAGTGAAGTTCAGGCATTTCAAAAAAATTCTGGAAATATGGCTCTTAAAACATATCAGAGGAATTCTAGAAATCAGGAACCTATGACAACATCAACTCCTCTGAACAATTTTTCCACACCTCCACATCTCGATGCGAGTAATGTATTCAGTCCTCTAAGAGACTCACTAGAGTATCGACCATCGGCTAGTTCACAAGGTGAAAGAAGGCAACTGACAACAACAACTGCTCCACAAAATGAAAGAGGACAACTTACTACACAATCTACTACTCATCCTAGAGAAATGAGATAGAAAGAAAATCCTCCCAGGGAGGAATTGAAGAGGCTGAGCTCTTTCGTGCTAGAAGAATTCAAGAAGATCAAAGTTAGTCTGCCATTAAATAAATTGTTGAAAATCCCAGAAGTTAGAGAAACCTTATTGGGAAGTCTAAATGATGTCGCCCCTAGGAACATTTCCCAAGGTGTGTCATGTCCACTTATGACCAACCCCAATAACCCTCAATCTAGTTTTGCGTAGAATACCAATGTTGTTGAAGATGTACAACCAAATGCATCTGACGTACACCAAATTCCTCCAAGCTTCATTGGAATGGTACAAAATTTTCCTGATGACCGAAGGGTCATGTCAGATGGATTCATATCACAAAGTGACCCTGCAGCTAAGGGAAAAGAGGTAAATGGAAATACAGATGCTCAAAAAGAACAAAGGATGAATCATAACAGAGATGATACTTTGCACAGTATAAATAATGAAGAATTTAATCCAAGAGAACAAAACCCTATAATTTTCTATCAAGGAAAAGAGGAGCTTTCCCTGTTCCTTGTGTCAGTTTGAATATTTGGGAAAATGTTACATAATTGCTTGATAGATTCTGGTGCATCTAGTAATGTAATGCCCCTGGAAATATGTAGAAAATTGGGATTGATCCCACTGCACACAGACAAGAAAGTGACACAGCTAGATAAAACCGAAGTCCTAGTTATGGGAGAATTGAATAACATTCATATGCAACTTGCTTCAGATCCATAAATCCAAAGTCGCAATTATATATCTGTCATGGACATTCTAGATGGATATGGTATGCTTTTAAGCAGTGATTAGGCAAGTAAATTGAATGGATACATAGCTACTGACTTTTCTCATATGTGGCTACCATGGATAGGAATCCCAAATCAGATTAGGATAGAAATTACACCTAAGCTCTGACTACTAATAACCGAATACGGTGGAGACAATGAGGTTTTATTCATGGAAACAACTATGGGATCATATGTGCCCAAAACTGGAGAAATTTTGATGTTACAAGGTTATAATCAAGGCATATGTCCAGATGTGATCCCCAAGTTCACTGAAGCCCCTGTTGATAATGATCCAAAGCCAAATTTCAATGATGGGATGTTTGAAAATTTTAAGAACTTCATCCTGAGGAGTGTGAAGCAAGAATTCAAATTGGGCAAAGATGCTTGCAATCAAAACCTGTTGTCATCCAATTGGTGCAGAATTCACAATGCTTTCCACTCACAAATTTCATGCACAATTTGTAAAGCCAGAGTTTCCCAAGTGTCAAAGATTGTTCCCCAAGCATCAATGATTAGAAATGTTGACGAGATCATCAATATTGATAATTCACCACATGTGATGAGGTCACAACATCAAGAAATTAAAGAAGATAAAAACCAAAGTTCCCAAGGAAACCATGGTGGAGAAGTAGACAAACCAGGATCTGAATCCTCCCATGCACAAAATGATGATCAAGCATGGACACTATCATTTGATGGATCCAATTCAAAGAAAGGAAATGGATCAGGCATTGAGCTGGTCATCTGAAAGGAGAAACTTACTTAGCGGCACACAGATTGAAGTTACCATGCATAAACAATATTGTTGAGTATGAATCATTAGTTATTGGATTGCTACTTGCTATCCAAAAGGGTGCTAGGATCCTTCATCCACATGGAGACTCAAACATAGTGGTCGGATAAGTTTGGAAGAAATATGCATGCCATGACAAAAGGTTGGGTTGCTACCGCAATAGAGTTTGGGACTTAATTGAAATCTTTGACACTTTCAACATTAAAAGGATAGGTAGAGAAAATAATCCGGTGGAAATTTCATTGGCCCAATCAGCAAGTTCATTGGAACCATTGGCCATGGAATGTGTGAATAAATTCATAGTTGAGCTAACATTAGTACCCTCAGTCCCTGACAATGTTACAAATTTCTAGGTGTTTGAAGATGATAAGCATATGCTCAATTTTCTAACAAGTTTGAGGGTATTTGAAGCACAAGTCATTGATGAAGAACAACAACAAGCATAGTTTGAAATCGATGAAATCACGAATTTAAGGACAAACACCATCCCTAAAGGGATGATAGAGTTGGCAAGAATTTTTTATTCATACAGACTAAGTACCCTCAAGTACCACATATCTGATGGAGGTGAATGCGAAAAGGTAAATATAGGAATAGAGGAAGATGTCAAGAATGTTTTTATTGGGAAAGTCTATACTCCAAAAGAGAGAGAGGGCATCTTGAATTTGATGAAGTAATTTCCAGATTTAATTGCATGGGGATATGAATATTTGAAGACATATGATGCATCCCTCATCACACATACAATCCCACTCAACCCAGGTAGTAAACTATTATGACAGAGACAAAGGCTGATAAATCTAATGTTGGAACCATTGATCCAGCAAGAGGTCAGGAAGCTACTTTCAGCAAGGATTATCTTTCCAGTTAGACACACAATGTGGGTCACCAACCTAGTTCCTCTTAGAAAGAAAAATAGAGAAATAAGATTATGCATGGATTTCCACAATCTTAATAGAGCTTCTAAGAAAGACAATTATCCGGTGCCATCCTTAGATGAAGTAATACAAGTTGTGAATGGGTCTCAGATGATGGCATTTTTAGATGGCTATTCTAGATTTAACCAAGTAATGGTGGAGGAAGGAAATAGATTGAAAACTGCATTTACAACAAAATGGGGCACATTTGCTTACAGAAGAATGCCCTTCAGTTTGATCAATGTTGGAGCCACATTCAAAATAGCCATGAACTACACCTTCAAAGATCTGGTTGGGAAATGCATCATTATACACATGGATGATCTCGTTGTGTTTTCTTGACATAGAGAAAATCACATAAATGATTTGCACAGAATTTTTCGAAGATGTAGAAGATATGGGATATCATTAAATCCAAAGAAATGTATGTTCGCTGTCACCGAAGGAAAACTATTAGGTCATGTGATCTATGAATGTGGAATCTCAATTGATCCTAAGCACATTCAAGCCATCTCCATGATTGGCCTACCACCTAGCCAGAAATAATTGAAGTCATTCTTTGGGAAAATAACTTCATTAGGAAATTCATTACCAGGTTCGCCGAGATAGTCAAACCAACGAATGATATGTTGAAAAAAGGTGCAAAAATAGATTGGACACCAACATCAAGAAGAGTGATTGAAGAAATCAAACATGCTATTGTGGTTCTCTTGTCTTGGTCAGCCTAGATTACACCAAACCATTCTACATATATTCCTTTTCTTCAGAACACACATGTACGGCTATCCTCACTCAAAGATCAGAAGAGAAAGATGAGCATCCTATTGCATTCATGAGTTCCCCACTGAAAGATGTAGAATTGAGATATCCAAACATTGAAAAACAAGCCTATGCTTTAGTGAAGGCAATAAAGAAATTCAGACATTACATTTTGAGAAGAAAAGTGTACGCAATAGTCCCTGATGCCACAGTGAAAACCTTGTTAATGCAAAATGAGTTGGGAGAAAGAAGAGGAAAATGGATGGCCATCATTCAGGAGTACAACATGGAAATACAACCAATGAAACTAGTGTGCGGGCAAGCTTTGACACAAACAATCATTGTGACTGGACCCAGATTGGTACAACAAGTATATGTGTTAGAAGGAGTGTCTTCAAATGAATGGTATGATGACATTTTCTACTACCTGTTGAATCATAATTCCCCTTCACACTTGAATCTAGTACAAAAGAGAGCATTAAGAATTTAAAGTCAACATTTTATGCTTCAAGGAGCTGTCTTGTACAAGAAGAATCACGATGGAATCTATCTGAGATGTGTCAATAGGGAAGAAGTAGGTCAAATTATTGAGCACTTCCATAGTAAGCATGGGACAAGTCATGGATTCAGTTTGGCTATAGCCCATCAAATCTCAAGGGTGGGATATTATTGGCCCACATTATTCAAGGATGCACATGAACATGTGAAGACCTGTCACACATGTCAGGTAGCTGATGTGCGTGAAAGGAATACTTTCATGCCATTACAACCTATTATTGAAGTAAAACCTTTTGCTAAATGGGGGTTAGATTTTTTTGGCCCTATTAATCCACCTTCTTCAGGACAACACAAGTATATCCTAACCACTATGGATTATTTCACATGATGGTCAGAGACCCAAGTTCTTAAAAAATGCACAACTGATGTGGTCATCAAGTTCCTTGAAGAGAACATCATCACTAGGTTTGGGTGTCCACATGCCTTGGTGTGCGACAATAGTTCCAGGTTTACATCTTTGAATTTTTCTAACTGGGCATTTGAATATGGGATAACATTAAAGTTTTCATCAAACTACTATCCTCAAGAAAATGAATTGGCCAAATGAATGAATAAGAATTCACTAAGCGCCATCAAGAAGTTACTAGACAAGAATCCAAAGGATTGGCACACACAATTAAGATTCTCCCTTTGGGCAGACAAAATTAGAATTAAGAGCTCTATAGGGACATCTCCCTATCAGTTGATTTATGGGCAGGATCTAGTCTTCCCAATTCAGTTAAGGATCCCGACATTATAATTTATGCAACAGTACATGGAAGGAGAAGATAGAGTGCAGACACGTCTGACTCAATTACTACATTTAAAAGAGAGAAGAGATCAAGCACTAGAAAAGTTTGCAAAGCATCAGGGAGTAGTCAAGAGATGGTTCGTCAGAATGGCTAAGGTAAAGGAGTTTCAGATTTAAGATTTGGTTCTTTGTTGGGACAAGGCCCATGAGAAGAGAGGTGATCACGATAAGTTTGAAAATTTATGGAAGGGCCCTTATCAAATTTCTAAAATACTTGGAGATAATGCATTTAAGTTGAAGACTCTTACAGGAGAGGAAGTCCCATTGCCTATCAACAAACAATTCCTCAAGCATTATTTCCAACCCTAGTTTTCCTTCCAGAAGCCTTGTACATAGCTAGTCTAGGTTTCCCTTGTGTTCTTCATTTTGGTTTCCTCATTTTTCTGCTTTCCTGTTCTGTCTGCTTTTGTAGTTTAGAGGGGGTTTTTAGTTTGTTTCCCCTGTCGTTTCTTTCCTGTTGGTTTTCTTCCCTCTGTGGGATTTTGGCTTTCCCGTAGTTTAGGTTGCTTTTCTTTGTTAGTTTAGGGTTTGTTTCCCCTGAGTTTTCTTCCTTAGGTGGTTTTGGTTTTCTTTCCCTTGTTTTTTGGTTTTGGGTTTGTGTTTTGCCAGGCAGCCTAAAGGATAGGGGTTCTCATTTGCGAGAGGGTGTTGTGTGTTTCCTTAACTTCATATTAAGGTCCCACTAAGTCTTATTTATTTCATTTCCTAGATAACTGTTTGTGAAGATCCTCAGAAACTGAGGTTGTCTATCTTATGTTTATCATGGGGTGGAATGCGAACATGAATCAGAAGGTTAATCATATATTGTGTCTCGACATTTGAACTCTCAGATTACTATATCTTTCAAACCTAATCAATTTCTTTGAGTCATTGAATATTCTTTGGAGAGGTCATGACTTGTGAAAATTTTAAAATCTTGCTCCAGCGCCACTGTAATTCCCTAACCCATAGTGGGCTTCACTGCTCATGAGCCAAGTAAAGAGAAAAGAAATGAAATATCAAAAGAAAGAAAGAGAAAAGAAAAGAAAATTGAGGTAAAAGATCAAATGATTGGCTTTGGGGATATGCGGACATCTCTACAGGTGTTCAAAAGAATAATTTGCCGAAAGTAGAGCGATCTCCATGGGATTATAATGATAACCTTGTCCGGACTATGGATGCCTAACTGGCAACGAGGAAATCTCCAAGATGCTTCTGGAGTCAAGAGGAATTTATAACTTATCATGACTAATCTTGAGGTTCTAAATAGTCTTGTCGAGCGATAATTAATGCATTTGCACACACATGGGTAATTACAAACCGAAGGTGTCTTGATCGAATATATGATTCTCTTCCCCTTTTGAGTTCATTTTCTTTCTTCATGATGACGTAGCATTGATTAACCAAGATTCTGAGATTGGATTAAATTTTCATCCATGAAATGTTTTCAACATTTCAGCCGTGGAGTCACCAGATGTTGTGACATATTCACACCTCACCCATTTCCAATGGGACCCCCCTTTCTCTTTTCTTTTCTTGGCTTGTTTTGGGTTGTGTGGTCTCAGTAGCTCTAGTTTTGGTCTCTTTTAGTTCCTTGTCATTCTTTTTGACCTAGTCCTTGATCAAGATAGTTTCAATATATTATTTTGATGGTTATTCTTTACAAAACCCGCATGACAAGAATGAAGAAGACATGTGAAAAGGCTTTAAAGATCATCAACTGACAGAATGACATGAAAGGAAGAAGCCCCTAGAAATAAAACTTGAAGGTCACTAAATATTGAAGGAATCAAAAGGCAAAAGAGTGAAGAAAAATGAAATAACGGTTAAATGAGTGGAGGATTTCACTTGCGAATGTCATAAAGTGCCATCCTCACCAAACCTTGAAACATATTCAGAATCCCCAAATTGAAAGGTGTGTTGATTGACGTAATGAAGGAACACTTAAGAGGAGCGTTAATCATGGAACTCCAAATGTGAAAAATGTGAGTTGAAAAATTTCTTAAATAGAATCCATAGCTGGCCCACATATAGTGCACATTCCGATAAATGGAAAAAAGCTTTGCAATAAAATTATCATTGGCAGACTCCAAATCATGCCCAAACATAAAACCCCCTTTGCCAAGGAAAGGAAAAATAAAGAATTGGAAGGAAGCATAGCATACCTCTATAAACCAAGGGATGAATGAAGAAAAGCTTTGCAGATGGGAAATGTCTAGAATGCACTCGAGTACGATTACGCGCAAGTAAAAGAATTTGGGAAACAAATGAAACTCCTCTTGGCCCTCTCCAAAATGTTCTCTTAGCACTATTCTTCTCCATAGCCAGAATCATGATTGAAAGAAAATGTCCGTTGAGCAAGGAAAACCGCGTAGAGTCAGGGGAAGCCAACAAAGAAAGGTTTGGAAAAGGATGGACTACGGGCCCAGTGCTTTACCACTATGGTCGGGCGTAAATCCTACGTGTCTCTGGATTCCCGCTATGCCCAAAATTCTGTCATAAAACTCAGATGTCTCAAGACACGAGAAAGTCCCATCGCAAACACTCATAGTGGGCTTTGAGAATAGATGTACTCTTAAATGGTATGAAATCAAAGAAGAAATATCATGGTGAAATCTAGCCACCTACATCCCCAAGAGCATTGTTGAATACAGAGACAGAGGAGTTTCTTTGCAGAAGCGAATAGGTTTGTCTATATAATCAGGGATCTCCCAATGATAATGTGTTTGGTGCATATAGATGAAGGATGGATCAAATTACCAAACCTCCAAGTCCCTTGCACTATTGTTAGGTTATCATGGAGGCCCATTCAAAACTCAAAATCCCTTGCACTCATGATGAAGGAATGTTTCAAGTGTAAACTCCAATCAGTGCACAATATAGTTTGGTGTAAATGAAGGAACATTGCCAGGGAGATTGTCCATCAGGGAGGAAATAACAGTGCTCGCAGTGCATCCTTACGTGAATCTTACCCCAAATTACATCTTTAGCACAAGACCAACTTACCAACTCTATGTCGTGGGATGATGCCAAATAACGAATGGTTCCTCTGTTTTCATTAATTGGGGAGTAACAATGCAATTCCATCAAAGTAATTTAAGGAAACCATAAAAAATCTGTAGCAGGGAATGAACAAAGTGAAGGAAAAGATTTTGGGTGCCATTAAGCACGCCCAGTATGGAATCCCTATGAGAAAGAAGGAGCACAAGTCAACACACTCCAAGGATGGTCTCCTCCAAAATAAAATCCTTCATGGGACTAAAATGTCATCCAAAAAATCAGGAGCGCGGTTTCATGGATGTGAAGGAAATCCTTGACAAGAGAAACAATCCTCCACCAATGCAAATTTTCGCCCACAAAATCAGGAGTGCAGTTTCTTGGAAGTCAAGGAATTTCCAAAATAAAACAAAATCCTTCACATCTTCCAAACGTCGCTCGTGAATGCTGGAGTGCATTTCAACATATGTGAGGGATAGTCAACACAATAAAATATTCCATGATTACTCACAGATCCCGCTCAGTAATGAAAAAGTACGCATATTTCAATATGTCAAGGAATTCAGCAGAGAAGAAATAAAAATAAATCCACGAAATCAAGCAAATCCTGCCCTAGTTAAAAATGGAAAAAATGGAAAATGTGATTTTCAAATTCTTGAATAGTTAAAAATCACAAAATTTTGAAAATGTGGAAAATTCAGAGATTTTGAAATCTGGGAAGAATTAATAATATTGGAAAAATCCAAGATGCTAAGATTGGAAAATTCCTCGAAATCTCGAACTCGTGGAAAAATCCAAAAAGTGAGAAAGTCCAAAACTTAGAAAATCTTGGAAAATTCTGGAATTTCAAAAAATCCTGAAAATTTGAAACTCATGAAAATCCAAAACTTGGAAATTCCAAAGAATCAAAAATTTTGTCGAAAATTGAAAATTCTAAATTTTGGAAATTTTGGAAAAAGCCGAAAAGTTGAAAAGGCAGAAATTGTGGAGAATTCTGAAAAAGCTCAAGATTTCAAAAATTTGGAAATTTGGAAAAAACTCAAGATTTCAAAAAACTGGAAATTGGAAACAAAAGGAGTTTTTTATTTAAATTTAAATATTAATTAAATATTAAATTCTTATTTAATATTTAATTAAAAAACCTTCAAAAATCAAAAAGCGACAAAGATAAGAAGTTATTAATTAAATATTGTTTTTTATCTATATTTAATTATTAATCAAAAAGTGACAAGTTAATTATGAAACTTGGAAAATTAAAAGTGAAATTAAATCACTTTTTTGAATTCATATTAAACGATTAAATATTGAAATTTACTCTTTTTCAATATTTAAAATCAAAAATCAAAGAGATGGATAAAATTGAAACTTCCTTATGAAGAAAAGGTGCTTGAATTGGAAAGTTTTTTTTTTAAAAAGGAGAAAAGTAGAGACAAGTGGCGTTTATGGGAAAGAATCTTCTCCTAAATTAGCAGTTTCCTAAAATTGGCAACCAGTTTTTAAAGTAGCTTTTCAAGGTTTAGTATATATATGAAGACTCTCTCATTTTGTCAACACACAAAGTTCAAGAAAATAGGTTGATGAGAGACTCTAAAGAATCAAGAGGATTCGAGTGAAGTTTTTCTCGAAAGTTGAACAAGATTCTTGAGGAGAAAGAAAATTTCCAAGCAGGAGGAAATTCATTATTTTTGAAAGGCGTGAAGAATTCAAGATCAAAAGTTTCTGAGGATTTTTTTTTAGTAAGTTGGTGGAGAAATGTGATTTCATGGAGAAGGGAGAAATTTGACCTCTGAAAGAAAAGATCAAGAATTCGTCAGATTTTTAGAATTTCCTCATTAAGAATTTGGTCTACTTTTTCAATCTCCTGCATAATCCTTATGTTTGTTTTGATTTTTGTTTTGCAGGAATGGCGGAGACAAGAGGAACGAGCATGATGAGGAAGCAGTTGATAAAGAATGAACAAAGGAGTTTTTTCCCAGAATCCAAGATTGCTTTGAAGTGGGCAGAGATTGGAGACACTAGCCTCGGAGGCCTGGACATGATAGAGTTTCACAGAAGGATGTTTGGGTATAAAGATCATCAACTGACCAATTTGGCCACCCAAATTGTGAGCAGTGGAATTGTGGCTGTAGGTGGCTTTGCTCCAGCTTTTCAGCATTTTGAGCTGGTCGTGGAATGTGCCAGGCACTTAAATTCAAGAGATAGAACAATCAAAGATTCTGATGGAAACATCATTGCAGACCTTTCTCCACCCCCAATCACGGAGGCAGTCAAAATCCCCTCTTCCAGGAAATTGGTATTGAAGACGAAGGAGCAGGCACATAGAGTTTTTTCTGTGGAAATTCAATATTGTGAAAATATTATAAATGATAAGTGGTTGAGAGAGAATAGATCCCATCATTCAAAATTGCCAAAGGAGTTGGTTTGGTTGGATTTCCATAGGGAATACAGTGACTTGATCATGATTCTGAGTAGAATCTTTGGCATGCCGCACTCCTATCTGTTCAAGTCATGGATGTGGTACTTTTTTGAACAAGTAGTTGAAGAGCACAATCACATGGACTAGGCTATAATTATTAGTGACAACCTTAGTGAATAGTTGGTGAGCCTCAAGCAATCATAGAAGTTTTATATCAGCTCCTATGTCATATACATGTTGGCACGGAATGCGAGATATGAGGGATTGTGATGTAAGGGAGCAATCAGAAGTGGCACTCCACGGCTGAAAGTTCACAATTGTTACCCTCAGTTGCATTTGCAAGCCATAGATGATTATGTCGGGGTCAATGATGCCTTCGCAATGTGAATTGTGAGAAACCTGTAGAAGAAATTGCATATGAGATAGTCTGAAGGAGCAATGAAGCTAGTTGAGGAATACGAAGCTTGGTTTATTCAGTTTCCCACTTTTGTGTATATCAGAGTGCAAGGATTTTTGGCACAACCATACAAGCTTCCAAGATATCCTACTGAAAAGATGGTTCTATTGGAGCTTACTCGGAAATTGATAGTGTACGACAAGATTCAGAAAGGAAAGAAGAAGCTGGGATTGTATTTCCCAATTTCCATTAGAGAAGATAAAGTTGAAATGTGCCCGTGTCTAAAGGTGGCTGAGAGATCCCAGGATGAGTTACATTTCTTCCATCTTCCATTCTACTTAGGAAGACTGGATTTTTATCTATATAACAAAATCAATTCGATGGCAGGAGCAAGGTATTAGCATAGGATGCACCTTGAAGATTTTTGGGCCAATGCTATAGATGAAAATGAGATTAGGAAAAGGATGGGCTCTAGAATGCCCCTGAACATCATCAGAGCCCACAAAATCTTTAACATACCAGATCATATGAAGGAAGATCCAAATGTGCTTCAGAAAGGGTATAATCCAAAAAAGGAAAGGGTTACTCATCCCTATGACTAGCAAAGAAAGGAGATTTCAGATCTTGATGTTTTGGCAAAACCAGTTCTGGACTTCACAAGGTGGTGGATTGAGTGAAAACTTGGTAGAATGTGTTTACCAAAGGAGGACTGGACCTACAATTTATTAGGGCATCAACCACTATGGGATGAAAGAAGAAAGAAAACATCAAGAAAAAGGATTGAAGAAGGATAAATTTTGTCAGGGAGTGCAGAGTACAGAAAAGAAAGGAGTATTGCTCAGGAAACACATACAAAGAGAAGGTTGGATCTCCATATTGAAGAACCACCATAGAAGAGACCAAGAGTCAAGGAGATTCCATCCTCACCTAGCCAGACTCCAAGTGTGCAGGACATAGGCACCTTTTCCAGATAAGAAGTAGAAGCAAGTAGGAGGAGAGCTGAGCAAGGAGAGAAACACGTGAAGAGGTCAGTTCAGGACAGATTGAGCATTAACACCAATGAGGGGTTTGCACCAACACAAAGTAAGGAATAGGATGTTACCACTAAGGAAAGTCTTGCTATTTTCTTTAGAAGGATAATAGAGGAAGAGGTTCCCATGGCCGAAGATGATATTCCCACGATAGAAACACCAGCCCTAGAGGTGATGGTAGAGAGTTCTGGAGCTAAGGAAATTGACACAAGAGCAGTGAAGGGAAAAAAGCATATGGAAGTTCAGAAGGATCAAGGAGCTACCATTCCAGAATGGGTGAGGCAGAGGCTCCAAACAAGTCAGGAAAAGGATGTTGACCCAGCTTTTGAATTGTAGGAAATTATGAACATGGTCAACCAATCACATGAGAAAGGAAAGGCTAAGAGGTTTGTGAAGATTGTTACAGATGTGTCTGGGTCTAGAACTCTTCATCTTGCAACACTGGTCATGGACAAAGAAAAGGATCAAATCACTCTAGATGAATATAACATGGCCAAGTTTGACTTAGGTCATGCCTCCTGAGAGCAGGTATTGGAGGAACTTGATGATTCTACACAGGCGGTCAAGAACATGATGAGGAGATTAGAAGAGAAGTATCAGAGGTAGAAAGGAGAGATCAGAGCATTATGTGACTACATCAACAGTCTACCTCATCCAATAAGGGAAGAAGTTCCATCTTTTGTCCCTCTACCGGTTGTTCCAACTGAGGCGATAGAGAGTATAAATTGAATCAGAAGAAATTCTCAAGGGGTAGAGGCTTGGATCAAAGGAATCCAAAATGAATCCCACAAGCATGCTGAGGACTTGGTGTGAGTATACAATAGGCCATTGGTCATCCTTTCCTAGATTCAGTGCATGGAGGAATCATGGGAGGATGAGCATATCTATCAAGATGAGATGATCGCAGAATTGTAGGAGTTGATGGAGATGCCCAAGTAGGTGCTAGTTGACCATGGGATCGTTAAAGAAGGAGAAGCATATGATTTCACCCATTGGTATGCAGCAGTGCTCATGGCCAAGGAAATGTTTGGATATTTCATTGAGGAATCTTCTCGATTGAAGGGAATAGCTGAGAACATCAAGCAAGAAATCTCCAACACTTTCGGATCACTGGTATCAAAAAGGTTGTATGAAAAGGAGATAACTGTAGACAACCTAAAGAGTAGATTAGAGGAATTCTTCAGTTTGAACTTCTTCATCGGGGATGATTTTGAGAAATTTTCCACCTTCTTGAATGGTATGCACACTGCTTAGGATTTGTTTCTGGAATGGGAAGACAACTTGAAGAAAGTTGAACGAGCTATGGTAGCTTTGGAATTCAAGCAGGAATTAGCACCGAGCGTCAGTATAGATGAGTTAGAAGTGGTATTGGAAAGATTCCAGGCATTTAGGCAGAGTGGTGAAAGGTAGATTATGTGGTGGAGATGCATTTAATGCATAGTGACCACTCTTAGTGGTAATTTATTGCACCCCACTCTCTTTCTGAACATGCATGCATAATGGGTATTTATTGCCCACTATGATATTGGATTCCTTTTTCATTAATGTAGATTCCTTCTTCTTTTCCCTAACCCTATTTAGGGCTGAGGTGGCACAATATGGACCATTGGTTATTGTTTGATCTAGACCACTCATTGTATTCAAGGACCTATATAAAGGCCTCACTTCTCATTTGTAAGCAACGAATTTTGAGATTGTTGCTAAAGAGCTACTAAGACAATAAAGTTTTCATTGTTGGTTTCATGGTGAATACTTGATGTGTTTTAGTGCTTGCTTGGTTTCATAATTCCCTCATTTAGTTTAGATTATTTGGAAAAAGTTAGATGAAGTGTTGTGATTGCAATGATAAATATGATGGTTTTTTGATGAATTCCTTTTGTTCATACTTTTGACATTTTACTGATTGTAAATCATTGTGCAAAGTTAGCTTGAACCTCATTCATGCATATGCCTAACTTCTTTCATTCACGTACATTGCTCTTCATGATGATGTTCATGGTGGTATGAAAATCCTCTGTATAAACCTTGAAGATTACATTGTTTCTCGTGTAGTTGTAGTATAACTTGGTGAAGCGAAACCTGGTTATTGGGAATTTGTCCACCGAAGTATTGACTATTGCTATCATTGCCCTTAGGAATAGATTAAAATTTCTAAACCCTACTTCCTTTTGCTTTCCGCATATTCTAAAAATTCCAAAAAGGTGTCTCATTGCAAATCTTTCAAGACTGATAATGAAAGGCCCCTTGTGATATTCAGAAAATCACATTTACCACCGAGCTTATCCATGTCAAGACCTGAGATGAAAGGAACCTTGGAGTGACCTATATGATATTTTCATAATCTTAGCATATATAGAACTTTGATCAAGAGAGGATAAGATACCTTGGTGTTTTGTTCTACTATTTGGTGGGTCATAAAATGCACATCAATAGAAACTGGCGCTAGAAGGAGGGCCCACACAAGTGTTTAAAGATTGTGCATCATGAATCAAGATGGTACTACCACATAGGGACATCATACCTATCCTTTAGCCAAATCTCAGATTCAAAGAAGAAGAGAAAGCTCAAAGGATTGAAGAATCTATTCAAAGAGAATTAATCATTCAGTTCCCAGCGCCCATCAAAAGGAATTAAGGAGATTTCACATACTGGAGTGCATTAACTCACTTTTTCCTGAGGTACATCAGAGAATTTTAAGATCCACTCCAAGAGAAAAAGAATTACAAGAATTAAAGTTTGATCCAAAGCCCAGGCGAGGCAAGAAAGAAGCATCTATGATCAAAAACTCACCAAGTGTAGCTGATCTCATGAGTTTATTTCAAATTCTACCTCCGCAATGTCGAGTGCAAGAAACTGATCAAGTGCAACAAAGATTAAATCAAGAAGGAACTACGCAAATTCAGAAAATAATAGTTCAGATACCCATACAAGTAGTTTCTCCTACAGTCATTCAAACAATGGCACAACAACAATGGCATCCCCAAAATGCATCGCCTCTCGCGACATTTGCCGCTTATCATAATATGCCAAAGAATCCAAAGCATTTCTGTTCTAAGTTCTTTGTTAATGATGTCAACCGCACTGCTGATGAGCACATTAAGATTTTTGAAGACGCTCTTCAAAATAGAAATGTTCAAGAAGAGGATGTTTCTTGTAGGCTATTTCCCTACTCACTGTGGGAGGAAATATTTTATTGGTACATCAATCTTCCTCTAAATTCAATCTCAACTTGGCAAGAATTGAAGGATGTTTTCCTCAAGAATTTTAGACTTCCAATCACTCCAGCGGAGTTGCATAGGCAATTCATTGAGATAAGAAGGCAAGAATGTGAGTCAATTGGTGCCTTCAACAATAGGTTCTAGAGGGCCTATTCAAGATTGAGTGAACCCTATCACATGGGTGATGATGTAGTGAAACCTATTTACTATGTATCCCTGGATTGCTTCACCTCCTTGTTTGTCACAAAGACTCATCTTCCTCCTACTAATTTGATTCAAGCTTACGCAGAGGCTAAGAGAGTAAGTTTACACTCACCAGCAACTGCGACTGGAGCGCCAAAATTCTTTGGAAATCCTAATGCTTTGAATCAAGGAATAATGAACCATATGCCTACTCTTAATCATATTCCTGTTCCTTCCAATCAGTTAGTGTTGCATCCAGGGGCCCCTATGTCTCAGGCAATGCCTGCACAACCTGTATATCTCTAGAACATGACAACCACAACAAGGACTCAAGAAGAAAGAGAAGAGATGAGGGACCTGATAGAGCAAGTAAAGTTGTCCACTGAAGTCACGTACCTCAGAAATAAAAATAATCAATTGCAGAATCAACAAACAAAATACCAGTCACATCAAGGTAACAACCGAGGATATCAAGGGAATCCTCTAGCTCACCAAGAGAATCCGCAAGGATATAATTAGGGATACCATGACAATCATTCAGGATATCGAAACAATAATCAAAATTATCAAGAGAACAATTTTGGTTATCGTAATAACAACCAAGAGCACCAAAGAAGATCATGGAACACAAATCCAAATAATGGCGGTGTACCCTCTCCATTAGACAATCCACCAGCTATTGAAATTCGACCAGCAGATAAAGTCTTCCTAGTCAAAGCAGCGTTGTCCGGATGGTGTCGATTGCATGAGACAAATAACCATTTCGAGTAAAAATGCCAAGAATTTTAGAGGGCTGCCAACATTTTCAATGGAGAAGTAAGAAACACTACTGCACCTAAAAATCCTCCACCTACGGGGTATGAATTGGTCCCTTCGCCGAGGTACGACCAAGTTCTGGTCTTTAATGATTTCACATTTCCTCTGCCTGATATGCAAGATTACATGCTAGTGCAGGATAGTAAGAGATTCCCACCAGCATCAGCCAATGGTCCTGTAGAGGCACCCACGTATCAAGTTCCACCAATAAATTAGCCTCCACATGCATCCCCGAATGAACCATTGCATAGGGATGGTTTTTCCTTCCCTCTGTTACACAACAGTGTCCTGGTGGAGGAAGTAAGTGAAGATCAGGCATTTCAACAAACTTTTGAAAATATGGGTCTTAAAACATATCAGAGGAATTCTAGATATCATGAACCTATGACAACATCAACTCCTCCGAACAATTTTTCCACACCTCCACATCCCGGTGCAAGTAATGCATTGAGTCCTCTAAGAGACTCACCAGATTATCGACCATCGGCTAGTTCACAAGGTGAAAGAAGGAAAGTGACAGAAACAAATTCTCCACAAAAAGAAAGAGGACAACTTACTACACAATCTACTACTCATCCTAGAGAAACAAGACAGAAATAAAATCCTGCCAGGGAGGAATTGAAGAGGCTGAGCTCTTTCGTGCTAGAAGAATTCAAGAAGATCAAAGTTAGTCTACCATTATATGAATTGATGAAAATCCCAGAAGTTAGAGAAACCTTATTGGGAAGTCTGAATGATGTCACCCCTAGGAACATTTCCCAAGGTGTGTCACATCCACTTAAGACCAAACCCAATAACCCTCAGTCTGGTTTTGCGTAGAATACCATTGTTGTTGAAGATGTACAACCAAATGCATCTGATGTGCACCAAATTACTCCAAGCTTCAATAGAATAGTACAAAAATTTCTTGAAGACCGAAGGGTCATGTCAGATGGAGTCATATCACAAAGTGACCCTGCAGCTAAGGGAAAAGAGGTAAATGGAAATACAGATGCCCAAAAAGAACAAAGGATGAATCAGAACAGAGATGATACTTTGCAGATTACAAAGAATGAAGAATTTAATCCAAGAGAACAAAATCCTATAATTTTCTATCAAGGAAAAGAGGAGCCTGCCCCGTTCCTTGTGTCAGTTCAAATATTTGGGAAAATTTTATGTAACTGCTTGATAGATTATGGTGCATCTAGTAATTTAATGCCCCTAGAAATATGTATAAAATTGGGATTGATCCCACTATAGACAGACAAGAAAGTGAAACAGCTAGATAAAACCGAAGTCTTGATTGTGGGAGAATTGAATAACATTCATATGCAAATTGCTTTACATCCACGAATCCAAAGCTACATTGATATATCTGTCGTGGACATTCCGGAAGGATATGGTATGCTTTTAAGTAGAGATTGGGTAAGGAAATTGAATGGATACATAGCTACTAACTTTTCTCATATGTGGCTACCATGGAGAGGGATCCCAAATCAGATCAGGATAGAAAGTACACCTAGGCTCTGACTGCTAATAACTGAATATGGTGGAGACAATGAGGTTTTATTCATGGAAACAACTTTGGGATCATATGTGCCCAAAACTGGAGAAATTTTGATGTTACAAGGTTATAATCAGGGCAGATGTCCAGACGTGATCCCGAAGTTCACTAAAGCCCCTGTTGATAATGATCCAAAGAAAACTTTGAATGATGGGATGTTTGAAAATTTTAAGAACTTCATCCCGAGGAGTGTGAAGCAAGAAGTCAAATTGGGCAAAGATGCTTGCATTCAAAACCTGTTGTTATCCAATTGGTGCAGAATTCACAATGCTTTCCACTCAGAAATTTCATGTACAATGTGTAAAGCCACAGTTTTCGAAGTCTCAAAGATGGTTCCCCAAGCATCAATGATTAAAAATGTTAACGAGATTGTCAATGTTGAGAATTCACCACATGTGATGAGGTCACAACATCAAGAAATTAAAGAAGATAAAAACCAAAGTTCCCAAGGAAACCATGGTGGAGAAGTGGACAAACCAGGATCTGAATCCTCCCACGCACAAAATGATGATCAAGCATGTACACTATCATTTGATGGATCCAAGTCAAAGAAAGCAAATGGATCAGGCATTGAGCTGGTCAATCCGAATGGAGAAACTTACTTAGTGGCACACAGATTCTAGTTCCCATGCAAAAACAATGTCACTGAGTATGAATTATTAGTTATTGGATTGCTACTCGCTATCCAAAAGGGCACTAGGATCCTTCATGCATGTGGAGACTAGGACATAGTGGTTGGACAAGTTCAGAAGCAATATCCATGCCATGACAAAAGGTTGTGTCGCTACCACAATAGAGTTTGGGACTTAATTGAAAGCTTTGACACTTTCAATATTAAAAGGATAGGTAGAGAAAATAATTTGGTGGAAAATTCATTGGCCCAATCAGTAAGTTAGTTGGAACCATTGGCCATGGAATGTGTGAAGAAATTCACAGTTGAGCTAACATAAATACCCTCAGTCCCTGACAATGTTACAAATTTCTAGGTGTTTGAAGATGATAAGCATATCCTCAATTTTCTAACAAGTTCGAGGGTATTTGAAGCACAAGTCATCGATGAAGGAGAACAACAACAAGCACAGTTTGAAATTGATGAAATCATGAATTTAAGGACAAACACCATCCCTAAGGGGATGATAGAGTTGGAAATAATTTTTGATTCTAACAGACTGAGTGCCCTCAAGTACTAGACATCTGATGGAGGTGAATGTGAAAAGGTAAATATAGGAACAGAGGAAGATGTCAAGAATGTTTCTATTGGGATAGTTTGTACTCCAGAAGAGAGACAGGGCATCTTGAATTTGATGAAGGAATTTCCAGATGTAATTGCATGGGGATATGAAGATTTGAAGACATATGATACGTCCCTCATCACACATACAATCCCACTCAATCCAGGTAGTAAACCTTTCTGACAGAGACAGAGGTCGATAAATTCGATGTTGGAACCATTGATCCAGCAAGAGGTCTGGAAGCTGGTTTCGGCAAGGATTATCTTTCTAGTTAGACACTCAATGTGGGTTGCCAACCTGGTTCCTCTTACAAAGAAAAATGGAGAAATAAGATTATGCGTGGATTTTCGCAATCTTAATAGAGCTTCAGAGAAATACAATTATTTGGTGCCATCCTTAGATGAATTAATACAAGTTGTGAATGGGTCTCAGATGATTTCATCTTTAGATGGCTATTTTGGATATAACCAAGTAATGGTAGAGGAAGGAGATAGATTGAAAATTGCATTTACAACAAAGTGGGGCACATTTGCTTACAGAAGAATGTCCTTCAGTTTGATCAATGCTGGAGCCACCCTCCAAAGAGCCATGGACTATGCCTTCAAAGATCTGGTTGGGAAATGCATCATTATATACATGGATGATCTCACTGTGTTTTCCTGACATAGAGAAAATAACATAAATGATTTGCGTAGAATTTTTCAAAGATGTAGAAGATATGGGATATCATGAAATCCAAAGAAATGCATGTTTTCTGTCACCAAAGGAAAACTATTAGGTCATGTGATCTCTGAACATTGAATCTCAATTGATCCTGAGTGCATTCAATCCATCTCCAAGTTTGGCCTACCAGCTAGCCAGAAAGAATTGAAATCATTCTTTGTGAAAATCAACTTCATTTGGAAGTTCATTATCGGGTTTGCCAAGATAGTCAATCCACTAAATGATATGTTGAAAAAATATGCAAAAATAGATTGGACACCAACATCAAGGAGAGCATTTGAAGAAATCAAATAGGCTATTATGGATTCTCCTGGCTTGGTCAGCCCAAATTATACCAAACCATTCTACATGTATTCCTTTGCTTCAAAACTCACATGTGCGGCTATCCTCACTCAAAGATTAGAAGAAAAAGATGAGAATCCTATTGCATTCATGAGTTCCCCACTAAAAGATGCAGAATTGAGATACCCAAACATTGAAAAACAAGCCTATGCTTTGGTGAAGGCGATAAAGAAATTCATACATTACATTTTGAGAAGCAAAGTGTACGCAATAGTCCCTGATGCCGCAGTGAAAACCGTGTTAATGCAGAATGAGTTAGGAGAAAGAAGAGGAAAATGGATGGCCATCATTCAGGAGTACGACATGGAAATACAACCAATGAAACTAGTGCATGGGTAAGATCTGACACAAACAATCACTGCGACTGGACCCGGATTGGTACAACAAGTATATGTGTTAGAAGAAGTGTCTCTTGATGAATGGTATGATGACATTGTCTACTACCTTTTGAATCATAAGTCTTCTTCGCACTTGAATCCAGTACAAAAGAGAGCATTAAGAATTTAAAGTCAGCATTTTATGCTTCAAGGAGCTGTCTTGTATAGGAAGAATCACAATGGAATCTATCTGATATGTGTCAATAGGGAAGAAGTAGGTCAAATTATTGAGCACTTCCACAGTAAGAATGGGACAAGTCATCGAAGCAATTTGGATATAGCCCATGAAATCTCAAGGATGGGATATTATTGGCCCACATTATTTAAGGATGCACATGCACATGTGAAGACCTGTCACACATGTCAGGTAGCTTATGTGCGTCAAAGGAATCCTATCATGCCATTAAAACCTATTATTGAAGTAAAACCTTTTGCTAAATGGGGGTTAGATTTTATTGTCCCTATTAACCCACCTTCTTCAGGACAACACAAGTATATCCTAACTGCTACAGATTATTGTACATGATGGTCATAGGCCCAAGTTCTTAAACAATGCACAACTGATGTGGTCATCAATTTCCTTGAAGAGAACATCATCACTAGGTTTGGTTGTCCAAACGCCTTGGTGTGCAATAATGGTTCCAGGTTTACATCTCTAAAGTTTTCTAACTAGGCATTTGAATATGGGATAACATTAAAGTTTTCATCAAACTACTATCCACAAGGAAATGGATTGGCCGAATCAATGAATAAGAATTTTCTGAGTGCCATCAAGAAGTTACTAGACAAGAATCCAAAGGATTGGGACACACAATTAAGATTCACCCTTTGGGCAGACAGAATCAAAATTAAGAGCTCTATAGGGATGTCTCCCTATCAGTTGGTTTATGGGCAGGATCCAATCTTCCCAATTCAGTTAAGGATCCTAAAATTACAATTTATGTAAGAGTACATGGAAGGAGAAGATAGAGTGCAGACACGTCTGACTCAATTACTGCATTTAGAAGAGAGAAGAGATCAAGCATTGGAAAAGTTTGCAAAGCATCAGGGAGTAGTCAAGAGATGGTTCGACAGAATGGCTAAAGTAAAGGAGTTTTGAATTTCAGATTTGGTTCTCCGTTCGAACAAGGCCCATGAGAAGAGAGGTGATCATGATAAGTTTGACAATTTGTGGAAGGGCCCTTATAAAATTTATGAAATACTTGGAGATAATGCATTTAAGTTGAAGACTCTTACAGGAGAGGAAGTCTTGTTGCCTGTCAATGGAAAATTCCTCAAGAATTATTTCCAACCCTAGGTTTCCTTCTAGAAGCCTTGTACATAGCTAGTCTAGGTTTCCCTTGTGTTCTTCATTTTGGTTTCCTCTTTTTTCTACTTTCCTATTCTGTCTACTTTTGTAGTTTAGAGGGGAGTTTTTGTTTGTTTCCCCTATCATTTCTTTCCTGTTGGTTTTCTTCCCTCTGTGGGATTTTGGCTTTCCCATAGTTTAGGTTTCTTTTCTTTGTTAGTTTAGGGTTTTTTTCCCCTAAGTTTTCTTGCTCAAGGGGTTTTGGTTTTCTTTCCCTTGTTTTTTGGTTTTTGGTTTTGGTTTTTCCAGGAAGCCTGAAGGATAGGGGTTCTCTTTTGCGAGAGGGCATTGTGTGTTTCCTTAACTTCATCTGAAGGTCCCACTAAGTCTTGTTTATTTTATTTCTTGGATAACTGTTTATGAAGATCCTTAGAAACTGAGGTTGTCTATCTTATGTTTATCATGGGGTGGAATGTGAACTTGACTCAGAAGGTTAATCATATATTGTGTCTCGACATTTGAACTCTAAGATTACTATATCTTTCACACCTAATCAATTTCGCTGATTCATTGAAGATCCTTTGGAGAGGTCATGACTTGTGAAAATTTTAAAATCTTGCTCCAGCACCACTATAATTCCCTAACCCATAGTGGGCTTCACTGCTCACAAGCCAAGTAAAGAGAAAATAAAAGAAATATCAAAAGAAAATAAAATTGAGGTAAAAGATCGAATGATTGGCTTTGGGGATACGGGGACATCTCTACAGGTGTTTGAAAGAATAATTCACCGAAAGTAGAGCAATCTTTGTGGGATTACAATGATAACCTCGTTGGGGCTATGGACGCCTGACTGGCAGCGAGGCAATGTCCAGGATGCTTTTGGAGTCAAGAGGAATGTATAACTTTTCATGACTAATCTTGAGGTTCTAAATGGTCTTGTCGGCAGAAATTAATGCATTTGCACACACATGGGCAATTACAGACCGAAGGTGTCTTGATCCAATATATGGTTCTCCTCTCCTTTCGAGTTTAGTTTCTTTATTCATGATGACGTAGCATTGATTAACCAAGATTCTAAGATCAGATTAAATTTTAATCCGTGAAATTTTTTCAACATTTCACCCGTGGTGTCACCAGATGTTGTGACATATTCACACCTCTCCCATTTCTAATGGGACCCCCCTTTCTCTTTTCTTTTCTTGGCCTATTTTGGGTTGTGTGGTCTCGGTAGCTCTAGTTTTGGTCTCTTTCAGTTCCTTGTGGTTCTTTTTGAGAATTGGTGAGTTTTGACCTAGTCCTCGATCAAGATAGTTTCAATATATTATTTTTATGGTGATTCTTTCTGAAACCCGCATGACAAGCATGAAGAAGACATGTGAAAAGGCTTTAAAGATCATCAATTGATAGAGTGACATGAAAGGAAGAAGCCCCTAGAAATAAAACATGAATGTCACTAAATATTGAAGCACTCAAAAGGTGAAAGAGTGAAGAAAAATGAAATAACGGTTAAATGAGTGGAGGATTTCACTTGCGAACATCATAAAGTGCCATCCTCACCGAACCTTGAAACATATTGAGAATCCCCTAATTGAAAGGAGTATTAATTGACACAATGAAGGAACACTTAAGAGGAGGGTTGGTCATGGAACTCCAAATGTGCAAAATGTGAGTTGAACAATTTCTTAAATAGAATCCATAGCTGACACACATATAGTGGACATTCTGATAAATGGAAAAAAAAATTGCAATAAAATTATTATTGGCGGACTCCAAATTGTGCCCAAACATAAAACCCCCTTTGCCAAGCAAAGGCAAAATAAAGAATTGGAAGGGAGCATAGCATACCTCTATAAACCAAGGGATGAATGAAGAAAAGCTTTGCAAATGGGAAATGTCTAGAATGCACTCCAGCATGATTACGCGCAAGTCAAATAATTTGGGAAACAAATGAAACTCCTCTCGGCCCTCTCCAAAATGTGCTCTTAGCGCTATTCTTCTCCATAGCTAGAATCATGATTGAAAGAAAATGTCCGCTGAGCAAGGCAAATCGCGTAGAGTCAGGGGAAGCCAACAAAGAAAGGTTTGGAAAAGGTTGGACTACGGGCCCAGTGTTTTTCCACTATGGTCGAGCATAAATCCTACGTGTCTCTGGATCCCCACTATGCCCAAAAGTCTGTCATAAAACTCAGATGTCTCAAGACATGAGAAAGTCCCATCGCAAACACTCATAGTGGGCTCCAAGAATAGATGTATTCTAAAATGGTATGAAATCAAAGAAGAAATATCATGGTGAAAATGGTATGAAATCGAAGAAGAAATATCATGCTAAAGAGCTACTGAGACAATAAAGTTTTCATTGTTGGTTTCATGGTGAATACTTGATGTGTTTTAGTGCTTGCTTGGTTTCATAATTCCCTCATTTAGTTTAGATTAGTTGGATAAATTTAGATGAATTTTTGTGATTGCAATGATAAATATGATGGTGTTTTGATGAATTCCCTTGGTTCATACTTTTGACATTTTACTAATTGTAAATCATTGTGCAAAGTTAGCCTTAACCTCATTCTTGCATATGCCTAACTTCTGTCATTCGCGTACATTGTTCTTCATGATGGTGTCCATGGTGGTATGAAAATCCTCTGCATAAACCTTGAAGATTGCACATGGTTATTGGGAATATTTCAACTGAAGTATTGAGTATTGCTATCATTGCCCTTAGGAATAGATTAAAAATTTTGAACCCTACTTCCTTTTGCTTTCTGCATATTCTAAAAATTCCAAAAAGGTGTTTCATTGCAAATATTTCAAGACTGATAACCTAAGTCCCCTTGTGATATTCAGAAAATCACATTTACCACCAAGCTTATCCATGGTTAAGACCTGACACGAAAGGAACCTTGGAGTGACCTATATGATCTTCTTGCAATCTTAGCATATACAAAACTTTGATCAAGAGAGGATAAGATACTTCGATGTTTTGTTCTACTATTTGGTGGGTCATAAAATGCACATCAACAATTCCTAGTTAGACATTAACAACACCCCACTATTCTGTACCAATAATCTGGCCTGCTCCACAGTCATCAATTCATTCTCAAGATCATAATCCTGGAGTGTCTTTACAATCTCCTCATTCTCTTCCTCTTGTCCTTCACCTGTGATCAAACTTTTCCTCAAATCCTTTTGCTTCAATTTGATCAAGAAGCTTTTGAATTCTTCATATTTTATGAAATCATCCTCTTTGATGAATTCATTGGCCATCATCACTCTCTCATCAGCTTCTCCAAACAGTATCATCTGGTTATCTCCATGACCTTCATCTTGCGGCTCTTTCTGCATTTGCCTTTTCAATTGTTTGAAGTATTTTCCATGCTCTATTATCACAGCTTTGGCCATAATTTTCCTATCTTGCACCATCTTATGCTCTATTTTTTACTTTTTCTTGGGTAGTTCTCTATTGGAAGTAGCCTCTTCACTAGCCTCCTCTTCTTCTTGATGTTGTTCTTCCTATTGTTCCTGATCATGTAATGCAATAGCAAGAGGAGATCCCTGGGACTGTGCATCCTCAGCATTGAACTGTGGTATTTGTGCCATTAATGTATCATATGATTTTAGCATTTCTTCCATTCTCTAAAAGCATGGGAGATCAGGGAAAAAAATAGAAAATATCTTGTCTAATTCCTTCCACTCAGCTTCTGCCCTTAAAAGGTCTTTCCATTTTCTTCTTCTCTCTTGGACCTCAGCTTTATCCAACTTATTCCTCACAATATCCTCATCATCCAATGGCTCATGATCTCTGATTTTTCGCCAGGGAGTCATAGCCTTCAAGGCTATCTTTATAAATTGTTTTGGATCACATAGCCTAACAACTATTGTGGACATTCTATATTGCTTCAGGAAATCATTGATCAAATCAAGAACTCTCTTCCCAATAGAGAAATCAAAACCCACCCATAATCTAGGGATAAAAGTACCCTTTTTATATCCTTCTAAGAACTCTTTATCCACCCAAGTGATTTTCCAAATGAATTCTAAAAATTCAACCCTAAGAGGAACACATTTAGGGAGAATGTGAGGTGGCTGTGAAAAACCATATACCCTCATGACAGTAACTTGGTCAAAGAAGAAAAATTCACCCCAGTTATGATTAGTTGGCCAATTTTGAATAAATTGCCAACGTCTTAAAATCCTTCTAACCTCAATTGGCAATCTCTCCCTATTTGTTCACAATAAATCAAAGATTGGATCCACAATCCAATTACAAAAACATACAAAAGATGAATTTATAGAAGAGTTTTCCCATACCTGGGTCCACCTTTGGATTGGCATAATGACACCATACTCTGAATCAAATAATTCGATCTCTTCATCCATGGAATCCCTATTATAATAGAGAATCATGAACATTAAATGTGAGTAATGTTTAAAAGTTGGTACAGTGGCATCTGACTATATTTCCACCAATATAGCATGTATAGCCTCAACTATGTATCCCACATAATCATAATCTATATTGACCTCTCGGTGCTAGATATTCATGGCCATCATGAGCATGTCCTGGGGCATAGTAGAATCTCCATCAAAACCTAATACTCTGGTTAGGCCATACACTATGCATTTCACATAATGGTGGAAGAGGGACAGGTCAAAAGGCATTTGAACATTATCTGGGATTATCACCAGATGTCTATCTACCCTAGGCATGAATCTGGTCATCTCATACTTCTTGATCAATTTTTCCCTCTTTTTGAAATCTACCTATATCTTTTCCAAGTCAATTTTCGTGCATAATGCACTAGTGATTCCAAAGACTTCTTCTAATGATATTTTGTCTATAGATACTAGGGTCTCTTTGTTTTTCTTCCTAATTATCCTAGCTACTAGGAAATAATTATATTTCCTTTATAAGGCCTATATCAATATAGACATCAGGCACAATTAATTTTTCCATATTCAATTCCCAAGGATTGCAAATAGGAACTGCTTTAACCCTATTATTCCAGAAATAATTGAAAAGAGTATTACTAGATAAATTGGAAGTAACAAGATTTCTGCACTGGCACCATCTATCCTTCCATTCATCCCAATTGGCATTTTTTGTATTTAACATTCCAGGCAACGACTCAACAAATTCTTCCACATATTTCTTCACTGCAACTTTCTTCTTCTTAGACCCCTGTGAGGCTACACTGGTAGTAGCTTGGCTCATCTTCTCTCTTAGGATGCAATCTCAAGAAATGAGCTCTGTTGCTTTCTCAGCAATTCTCAAAGGAAGAAACGAGATTTGTATAGAAAACAAGCTCAATCATTCATATTTATAACCATAAAATCGGCGTCTTGTCCACTTGAATGAAAATTCTCACACTTGCAGTGTCACACAATCATCTTTCTGAAACTAATGCTGCCATTAATTCACACTCCTTCATCCTTGCTGGAATAGAGTACACACTTTTTACCTTTTTGCATTCATAAACCAGGAATGAGCCACTTGTCAACTGGTCGCTCACTCATTGTACGAGACTTGTATTCAAAAATGTCCTTGCGAGTGAGTGATAAGACCTTTCTTTACAAATAGTCATGCACTCACAGTCTCTCTTTGTCTGGATTTGTATCTTTTGCGACTGAGAGATGACCTAAATAGCAATTTGATCATTTATTAATCACACACTCGCTATCCCTTTATCAGTTACATTCACATCTATGTGAGTGAGCGGTAGCATACTTCCTTTCATTAGTCACGGACTCGCTGCTCAAAATTTCACTTTCTTCAAACCCACGTGAGTGAGCTAGTACAAATCCATTGCTCAAACTTTCCTTGGTCGCACACTCGCTAACCTCTAGCTCATCATGTTTGTATATGAGCGAGTGAGCGGTGTTTAGAACCAATCATGAATTATTTCCTCTTGCACACTCGTCGTGTCTGTTTAATCTTCTCTTTTATCTTTGTGAGTGAATGATGATCCATTTCTTATAGAATACCTTTTAGCTCGTCGCTCACTCGCACTGCAAAACACATCAGCCCAATACTATCAACGAGTGAACGATGATGTATATTATCCATAGTCGCATACTCGCACATTGAAATTCTTTATGAGAAAACCCTCCATGAGTGAGCGATTATCTTCAAAAATCCTTCATAGTTCATCAGTCACATACTCACTGACCCGTTTTGACTTGACTATTTTCATTAGCGACTGAGCGACAACTTTCCCTTTTTACTTCATCGCGCACTCGCGAGCTCCAAAACTTAAACAGCAAATCACCGGTGAGTGAACAATAACAAACTTGATCTTTTAGTTGTGCACTCACTCACCTTAGAACCTTGAAACCTTCCAGCATGACTGAGCAATAAGAACCATTTAATCATTAAAATATACTGCATTTCCTACTCGCACAACAAAAAACACATTAGTCAAAACCTTTGCGAGCGAGCGATGCTTTAAAACTTGACTTCCTCACGCACTCGCGCAGAAAAATACATGAACCAAAACCTTCGGCGAGTGAATGACTGACTTGACTTCATAATGCTCACTCAGTCGTGGACTTACAAGCTCATGACATAAAACAACCATGATTGCACGATGTGCTAAAACTAACCGCTCGCTAACCCCAAAAATGACAACTTAAGACCTCTGCGATTGAGCGATAAACAACAAACCTCAGAACATCGCGTAGTCGTTGATAAAAGACTCAATTTCTTATACACACAGGGATTGCACGATGAACCTTTTGACCACCATGTCGCTGACTCGCATAACAAATTTACCTAACTCCAATATGACCGCGATTGCATGATGACAAACCAAATAATGACTCGCTCACTCGCAGACTCAAAAGACCACTCAAAATCAATAGTGTGACTGCGTGATTAAGATTAAAACAAGACAAAACGAAGGCTTAACCAAATTTGAACCCTTTTAATCATAGAAAGACATAGATTTTAAACAAGAATATGCGGGAATAAGGCAAATGTTCAAAATTTGAAAATTTTCAATATACAGTGCTAACAGGATGCGTATAACTAATTATACATAAAATATAAACCACTGTTAGTCGACTGACACTCACTATTTTACTCGGTCAACACTGAAATCTTTTGACGCCTGACCAATACTGTAATGCCCGAGTGAACTCGGTTAGAACTAAAAATCACTTTGGTCATCTTCAATGCCCGAGAGAGCTCGGTAGACACTGACTGTGCTCGAATAGGATTAGACATTTGTGTAAACATCACTATACTTGTCTAAACATCAATGACAATACACAATTGAATAATTGTCATCAACAATCTCCCTCTTTGGCATTGATGGCAACACATGTCATAATACAAAGAATTATAGAGTAGCAGACATAAGAATGTAATTTTATTAATGTCCTTAGCTTCATTCTGATTCTCGTCCAATACTCCCTCAATCACTGAAATACAGATTTCTCCCTCTTACATTAATCTTTGTTTCTGATAAAGTTCTTCCTTTGTCATCAATCTATCCATCAGTAATCTCTCCCTCTTTCATTGATCAATATAACATACAATAATCTCTCCCTCTTTGACAACCAAATCCAAAGACACCAACTGACATATCCAATAAAATTGTAATGTACTTGTCTGTACTGATTCATATGCAATAAGCTCTAAATATATACATCAACATGTTAAGTATGTTATGTAGCTCGGTTGATGCATCACTAAACTATATTTTAGTGAGCCTTAGTTAGGGGAACTACCCCTAGCTTTCCTCTAAGATACAAAAATGCATCCTTAGGTAGCGGTTTTGTGAATATGTCTGCAATTTGTTCTTTAGTATTCACATATTCCAATCTAACTTCCTTGTCCTGAACCAATTCCCTCAAGAAATGATACTTTAGTGCAATATTTTTAGTCTCAGTATGCATCACAGGGTTCTTTGAAATGTTAATAGAACTGTTGTTGTCACAATAGATAATGATAGGTTCTTTGATTTCCACCTTCATACCTGACAACGGCTATTTGAACCATATTATGTTTGAACAATTTACTATTGCAGCAACATATTTTTCTTCTGCTATAGATTGAGAAATGCAATTCTATTTCTTGCTTGTCTAGGAGACTAACCTCTTTCCAAGAAATAGTGCTCCACCACTTGTGTTATTTCTATCATCAACACTTCCTGCACAATCAGCATCAGTAAATTCTTTCTAGGATGAGCTGAAAACCTTGCAACAATACCGACTGCTAATGCAATATCAGGTCTAGTGTGAACAACATATTGAAGTTTTCCAATCATGGATCTATATGTAGTCTGATTTACCTCATTTGAATCATCATCCTTAACTAGCTTATGTCCAGTAGGCATAGGCATTCGAACTAGTCTAGAATCTTCCATCCCAAATTTCTTCAGTATCTCTTTTATGTATTTAGACTAAGTAATCTAGATACCATCCTTCATCTCATAAACTTGTAAGCCAACAAAGAATTTAATTTCACCAAACATAGACATCTCAAATTCCTTACTCATAGCTTCTGAGAATGCTCTGCATAATTCATCATATCCAGTAAACAATATGTCATCAACAAACATTTCTGCCAATAGTATCTTGTTCTGAGGTCCTTCTTTGATGTACAAGCTACTTTTATCATTAGTTCTCTAAAATCCAATACTTATCAAGTAACCATGCAGTCTTTCATATGAGGCTCTCAGAGCTTGCTTCAGTCCATACAACGCTTTGTGCAGTTTGCAAGCCATATTCCTTTTGTTAGGATCTACAAAGCCTTCAGGTTGCTCAATATAGACTTCCTCTTCTAGAATTCTATTCAAGAATGCAGATTTTACATCCATTTGATATACCTTGAATCCTTTATGTGAAGCATATGCCAGAAGATTTCAGACTCCTTTAAGTATTTCAACAGGAGCAAAAGTTTCTCCATAATCAATATCCTCTTCTTGAGCATATCCTTTACATATACTAATATGGCTTTCTTTTTGGAAACTTCACCTTTCTCATTCATCTTATTTATGAAAACCCACTTAGTACCAATCACATTCTTGTCTTTTGGTCTAGGTACAAGAGTCCAGGTTTTTTTCTTTTCTATCTCCTCAATTTCTTCATTCATTACTTCAATCCATTTCTCATCATTCAATGCATCTTTAATAGTTCTAGGTTCAATTTCACTAAGTAAACATGTACCTTTTATTTTGTTCCTTTCCATTACACCTTCTGTCTAATCTCCAATTATTTTTTTAGGTACATGATGCCTTCTAACATATTTTTCAAGTACAGGATCCTTCCTCTTCGATTCTGGGCTTGCTCCACTATGTTCACCATGCTCAAATATTCTATCATGTTCTTCTGTTTGATACTCAGGTTCCACTGTCTGAGACTCAAGTGTATCTGTCTGTGACTTGGGTACCTCTATCTGTGACTCAGGTGCATCTGTCTGCGACTCGATTTATTCAGTCTGAGACTCGGTTTCCTCTATTTGTGACTCAGTTTCTTCAGTTACCATCACTGGTTGTACAGGTTGCAACAAGGTTTGTGCTGATGAATTCAGTGGTTGACATGATTTTTGTCCAATCACCATTTCCTATGTCTTAGGTATAGTATCAGGTTCATAATACACAAAGTTTATGTAGTCTTCAGGCTCTTTACTTCTATATTCTTCATTTCTCTCTGCAAACTCGTTGACCTTTACATGCACACTTTCTATGAATTTATGAGTAGTAAGATTTAAACATTTATATGCTTTGCTTTTGCTGGAGTAGGCTAGGAATATACCTTCATCACCTTTTACATCAAATTTTCCATTTCTTATTTCCTTCAAGATGTAGCATTTACTTTCAAATACTTTGAAATAACGAACATTAGGTTTATAGCCATACCATAATTCAAAAGGTGTCTTCTCAGTACCTTTCTTCAGTTGAACTTAGTTCAAGGTGTAAATTGCAGTGCTAATGGCTTCCTTCCAGTATCTGGTAGCAACATCCTTCTCAATCATCAAGGTTCTTGCACAATCCATGATGGATCTGTTCCTTCTTTCTACTATACCATTCTGATGTGGTGTACCTGGGGAAGATACTTGTCTTTGATTCCTCTTTCATTGTAGAACTCATTGAATTCATTAGAAATGAATTCTCCTCCTCTTTCAGATCTTAGACATTTAAGTTTCTTTCCAATTTCTTTTTCAACTTTGGCTAGGTACCATTTGAACTTCCGAAAATCTTCTGATTTTTCTTTGAGAAACATAACAGTCATCATTTTGGAATGATCATCAACAAATAGAATGAAGTACTTCTCACTTGTGTAACTTCTTGTTCCAGCTAGTCCACATAAGTCAGTATGCACCAATTCCAATACTTCTTCTATATTGGAGTTCTTGCTCTTAAAGCTTGTTTTTCCCATTTTCCCAATTTGACATTGTTTGCATATAGCTAGTTCGGGTTTCTTCAGAACGAGAATACCTCTTACTCTTTTTTTCTTACTTATTTTGATTAGGTTGTCAAAGTTCACATGACACAACCTTTTATGTCTTAACCATCTTTCTTCTACTTGTGCAATAAAACATGAACTTTCATTGAGATCAAGATAAAATAGATTACCTTTGGTTTGTCTGCCAGTTCCAACCAAAATTCTTCTACCGTCTAGGAGCTTGGCCTTTTAATAAATTAATTTTACCTTGAAACCAATGTTATTCATTTGTGCCACACTTAGTAGATTGCGCTGTAGTCCTTCAACCCAATAAGCATTATCACATTTTATTCCTTTTGTTAAAGAAATACAACCTTTACCTTTCACATAGCAGGGTTCATCATTCCCAAAACTAACACTCCCACCATCATAGTGTTCAATATGTTAAAATTTGGTTTTATCACCAATCATGTGGTGAGAACAACCACTATCAATTATCCAGGTGTCATTCTTACTAATATGAGTGTATAGTGCAGTCGTTTCATTGTCTTCATCATCTGACTCATCCTTAATATAAATGTAAACCATTTCATCTTCATCTTCATCACTATCAGAATATTTAGCAATATAACAATATTTCTTACCTTTGTCCTTGTAGCTTTTGTAGCTTTTGTAATCTTTCTTTCCTTTATACTTGTTCAACTTTATCTCACCTTTGTCTTCCTTGTTCAGACACTTAGCAGCAATGTGGCCAACCTCATCACATGAAAATAAAATCAATGGTATTCTTCCTTTGTATTATCCTTTTTCTTTTGCAACTCTCCTTGCAAGTAATGCTTCAATGATATCCAGATCCTCATCATCAGAATCATCATCACTATCACTGTCAATATGTTTTCCCTTCATCTTTCCAAGGTTTAATTTAGCTTTGAATGTTGACTCAAGATTGCTAGGTTTAGGAGAATAATTGTCAAAGTTATCCAACTCAAAAGCTGATAATCTTCCAATCAATCCATCTAGAGTTATGTCTTTAATGTATCTCATCTCTTGAATAGCTAAAACTCTAATTGCATATATAGGAATTAAATTTCTTAATACCTTGATGACTACTATTTTGTCTTTAATTGTTCCACCAGCAGCTCTGATTGCACTAACACTTTTCTTGATTCTTTCACTGTACTTTGTAATGTTTTCTCCTTCTTTCATTTTCATCATATCAAACTGACCTCTAAGACTTTCTTCTTTGGATCTCTTTACATTTTCATCTCCTCCATAGATATCATGTAGTTTTTTCCACATATCAAAGGCAGTAGGGCAGTCCTTGACTTCATCAAATTCAGAATAGCTGAGTGCAGAGGCTATATCAGTCATCATTATGTTATGATACTTCATTTCCACCATCTGATCCACAGACATAGGTCTCAGTGGATGCACATAATTGTGATACAGGGATTGCAAGCTAGTATCTCCAATAGTAGATAGATGTAGCCTCATCAGATCTTTCCATGCAGTGAAGTTGTCCTTGTTGAGCTTAGGGATCTCCCTTCTGCAAGACATCTGTGATCTTTAGCTTAGGCCTTTAAACGTTCCCTGTAAGCACTTGCAGCTATGATACCATTTTTTGGAAATGAGTTGAGTAACTGAGATGGGAGGGATGAATCAGTTACTCAACTCATTTCCAACACCTTATACATTCCTTAATCTGCACTACTGCAGGTCTATTGGTCGACCACTAAATCTTACCAATACTAGGAAATTGATTCTATAAGTAGAAAATTATACATACCAGTTAGGAAATATACTTGAATGATTGTTTCTTATCCTTGTTAATCAGCTTCATGTTCACAAAGAATTGACCTCTCATGACATCACATAGGTTGTACTATGCATTCTCCTTCACCATCTGATATGAAACATGAATACCACCACCAAGCACACTATTTAATTGGCTCGACTAATAAACTTTGCAACTAATCACCATCAAATCAAACTTCACCTCAATATATTCTATGTTGTTGATCATAATGGAATGTTGATCTTGTTTTTAATATTTTAGGCAAGTGACCTCACTAGCTGGAATCATTTTTAGAACAGGAACATCATAGGTCGTGCATAACCCTATCACTGCATGAATAATCTCCTTAGTAATATTATACGGTCTGTCCAGGCGTAAGAATTGATCATGAACTTGAATTAGTACATATATTATCCAATCAGATTCAAATTCATCAGGTAGGTCAGAAACATATGTGAAACCCTTATGTGTCAAATGCTTATGCTCATCCTTGAAACCAATGCCATCACATAGTTCGGTAACATGCATTGAAAATAACATTGTAACCAAGATCTTCAATCTTTCAATGAATAAATGATCTTACATCCTCGGTCAATAACATGCCATGAGGTATCAAGGACAAGGTATCATCGAGATCATTTTCTACCACCTTCAGTGGATGCAATTTGAAAACTGGCCTCGGCTCCTCAGTAATCTCAATCAACATAGGAGTTTCCATAATGCTAACAATGATCAACATAGAATAGAACCTCCACAACATAAAATGATACCCCTTTAGTTTTCCACTAGGATTATTTAAATATCGCTTCACTGCAAGCACAAAATCACAACCTCCAATTCACAAAGACTTTGAATCGCTGAGGAATCACTAAGGAAATGCTTGCAAAAGAACTGCTTAGCTCATAGAATGAAAAGTGACAAATGAAATTCACTTTTACCCTTATAACATCTCATTTATAAGCAATAAATGCAAATTGTCAAATAGTGTCTTTAACCGGTCACAAGTACAATTAGAACATAAAGTGTCACTAAGCCATAAACAAAACCATTATGTGATTTCATAGAATCATATACAATACAAGATTCTTCATGAGACTCCTCCATAGCATCAATAGGCATCTGAATATGCTGATAAATCTTACCACCCGCACAACTTAGGGGAGAGGTTATAGATCTTACCTGATTTTCTCCCCCTAAGAAAATAATTTTGACTTAGTCAATGATGAAGTCTCCACACTACCTAATGTTGTGGAGTTCTTAGTCAACTCAGAATATCTAAATTATCCTTTCTTTACCCATGTATCCTTCATCTGCTTTCTGATTCCTTCAACATCTGCAACCTTCTTTCCTTTACCATTCACAGGCCTATTCATCGGGTGACCTCCAGTGTTATTCTTCTTCACTTTGCAAGACCTACATAGATGTTAAATCTTATTTCAGTTGAAACATGTCATACCAGTTTGTCTCCATGGTCCACCATTGCCTCTACTAGTTCTGATCCTGCAATTCACATCAGTGTGTCCAAATTTGTGACAAACAGAATAGGTAACATTGAATTGCTTCTCCCTTTGGTAACAACTTCCTCAGTTCATAGGTGGCCTTTGATTTTTTGTTCATTAGCCTTATGACCTTACTTGTTATAGTAATAATAGTTACCTTGAAAAGCATTAGTTCTAGCATTATAACCATCAGATCTACTATACAAATTTGCAAACCTAGGAACAAGTGGATTAGGTTTAGACCAACAAACATTAGTAGTGTGTCCTTCCCTGTGACAATTGAAACATGCTGGTCTAAACTTCCTCTTACCATATTTTTTATTGTTTACCTTAGGTGTTGAATCACCTTTAGTATGAATCTCCTTTGTACTAGATGACTCACCAACTTTAAATTTTGAAAAACCTAAACCTTGTTTCTCACCATTTCTTATTTGGATCGAGAGTTGTTCATCAAGCTTAAAAGAACTCTTGTTGAACTTTTCCAACAGATCATTAGCACCCTTCAACTCTCCTTTCGGCTTTTCATTCTCATTTCTCAAATCTTCATTCAGCCTTAGGACTTCTTGATATTACTCATCTATATCATGCAAATGGTCATGGAATGTAGCAACCTCTTTCTCAAATCTAAAAAGCTCATCCACTTTAGTCATTAGGGTATCATATTTGGCTTTTAGGGCATCCTCTACAACTTTATTATCCTCATCTTCAACTTTCCTTTCTTCTAAATCTTCACCCATGCTCATTGATAATTTTTCCAACTCCCTTTGCATGTTCTTATTTTCTTTTTTTAGTTTGTCCAACACCTTATGCATGTCCTTGTTGTCCTTAGCTAGCTGTTAATTTTCAAAGACCAGAACTTCTACCTCATATTCATCAGAACCACTCTTCTCAGAAAGGTGTTCAATAAGATCTTGACTATCACTTAGTTGTTCAACTGGTCTTTAATTTTCTCAATCATATCCTCAGCCTCTGAATGTTTTCTTTTATAAAACTTCATGTCTTCCTTAAGGATCTCACCCAAGTTTTTAGGCTTCTTCAAGGGAACTAGACTTTGATACCAATTGTTAGTATATAGAAGCACTGAGAGGGGGATGAATCAGTGTAAACATGAAGTGTACTAATTCAACCAATAATCTGATAATTTTTTTAACAAACTTGTAAGCAATGAAGCATGCAAGAGTAACTATGCAGTAGAAGTGAAACAATTCAAACATCCACAAATCATAACTCATAACACCACTATTTTTTCACATGGAAACCCTTGTAATAGGGAGAAAACCATGGTGGGGATGACACCCTTCAATATCTTCACTGCAATAAAAGGAGTTGTCATATTAGGAGCTTACAATACCCTGCTAGGGGCTCACCTGGTTAGAAGTGACTAGTACCTTGTTAGAAGTACAAAGAGACCTGTTAGGATCTACCGTGCTAGAGGATTTAGGGTTTATTCTCAGAAGTCACCCTGTTAAAGGATTTATACAAAAGACCTGTTAGATTCCAACCAGTTGAGGGATTTAACCTTCTAACCTATGGGTGATCCCACAATAGTGGGTTACACTTTTTTGGAGGAAGGAATTCCTCACGAAATCCATGAGGGGGAGGATTTCGTCAAGTACTTTCGATAGAAATTACGTGATTGTTTTGATCGAAACATTCTTAGTTTCGATCGAAACTACCTTTTTTGCTTAGTTTCAATCGAAACTAACTTAGTTTCGATCGAAACTAACTAGTCAAAATTTTGCTATGGTTTTTACCCATATGCATGTTAAACTAAAAAACTACTTTTGATAGAAAGTAGTTTCGATCGAAACTACTTTCTATTGAAATTAGTTTCTATCGAAACCCCAAAAATTAAGGCCATCTGCAAAGGCTAACAACAATATGTAGTTTTCATGGCTTCGGGGCTCAAGCACGGGGCTCAAATGGAAGAATAGGGACACCTCCTTTTGCATCACACAAGTACTCTGAACGAGATTTCTAACAAATATATATTTAACAAATTTTGAATTAATTAGGTCTATGTATTTTGACGTGCATCGGATGTAAGTTTTTTATCAAATATAAACTTCCAGGTTTGACGTTCAATGAAAAATAGTAGAAAATAGAAAAAAAAAATTGAAAAATAACACTGCCCTCCAGCTTTGAGTCTTCTTTCTATCAAAAAAAAAAATTTTGAATTTTGATAAATACACAACAAGTTATTAGCTACACAGTCAAGGTATGTCAAAATTACGGTTGACTCTGCTTCAAATGTTCATAAAATATGCAATAATCATGATAATGTCATCAAACCAATTGCATGCCCTCCGTATAGATGTTACAAAACCAAATTTGAAATAATTACATTGATATCTATTTTAGAAAAAAAGTTATGTTGTACGAAGTCATTGTACCTTTTTGAAAATGACGTTTTCACCAACATAGCAGTTTTAGTGGGAGAGAAAAAAACCATTAAAATCAATTCAAAAAGAAATTTTAAAAATATATTTAGAATCTAGATAGAAAATCCTAAAAGACTCTAGTTTACTTCATCTTCCTACTTCAAACAGTTTAATGACAATATGCATTTGAATGTGAAAGTTTTTCTCAAAATGTAGACTTCAATGTCCATTTAGGCAAAAAAGTGTAACCCACTATTGTGGTATCTCTGAACTCTTGTCACAATACTCCACCTCTGTCTTTGATCACAACCACCAATCTGCAACCCTAAATCATATGATTTTTCTTACCTTTTTTAATATTATTCTTAAGTCGGTTAAACTTTAAAAACAATTCACAAGTCGGCCCATAGCTTGACCTAACTCATGAAAATTCATGCCAGAAAAACCTAACATGTCGGCCCAAAAACTTAATACAAATATTTATTACAAAACAATGACAATAACTTAACTGCCTTGACCAAATGATCATCAGGAACCAATCGATAACTCAACTGGTTCATACTGAGAACTATGGAAAGCAAGAAACAAGAGATTATTTCAAGGTAAAAAAATGGAGGCAACCATAGTAGAAACAATGAATTCTCGCATTCAGGCTCAAAGTGCTCATCACAAGTATTACACTAGCTGGGACGATAAAATTTTCAAGAAATGGTATGTCTAAGAGCCCCTTAAGTGTTAGGTAGATGAGTTAAAGATAATGTGAAAGATAGCGTGAGTTGTCTCTAAACCCCTCCAACTAGTGGATGGTTTAAACTGTACTTCGATGGGGCCTCCAAGGGGAACCCAGGGCTGTTACGTACTGGTTGTGTAATTCATTCTTTCCATGGTAAATTTATAGCCAGGATTTTAAAACCTTTGGAGAATGACACCAATAACATGGCGGAATTTAAATCCCTACTAATTAGAGTTTTCCTTGCCTTAGAATTGGGGTTGGATAAGTTAGAGATCGAAGGTGACTCAATGATTGTAGTGAATGCGGTTAGAACAAAAGCCACACCAAACTGGAGACTTCAATCCATGTTGGAGGCAATTTTAAAGATGATAAACAAATTTGAACAGATAACAATCAATCACATTTATAGGGGAGGGAATTATATGGTGCATGAATTGGCGAAACAAGGAGCAGAAGGATAAATTTTAAACATATAAGTCCTGCTCCAGAGAAATCATAACCATAAGATCCAAATCATTCCTAACCACAGTCGCATGACATGAACCCCAAGTAAAAGGTTAATAAATTCAAAATGTTTCCTTGGAGGGAGATTTAAGCAAAGTGGGATCCACATTGTCAAACATGAAGGAGATGTTGGGTTTGAGTACAAGGATATGGCACCGCCATTCTTAACCTAGAGTAATAAGGATTTAGAGTGCTCGGAGTTAAATCAATCAAGTGGCAAAGAGAAAGTGCAATGATGGTGATAGGGCATATTTATATCCTCGTCCCTAATTTAGCAAGTATCGTTATGGTGGAAGAATAATTGCAAGCCCGAGATTTGTTGAATTGAATGAAATTTTGTACTTCAAATGGTACCAGCTACTTAGGAGAGACAATTGTTGGCCAAAGAAAACAAGGGTCTATTCACAAGTTGTCTGTCAATCAGAAAATTTCAGCTTTCTCGAGTTGAGTTTCGCTGGAGTCTGGTGGAAGATTAGTAGGCTCAAGTTCATCATTCTATACAAGAACCTTGCATTTGATTGTGATAAGTTTTTGTGGTGGTTCTTGGTGCAGAATACAAGCAAGGACTATCAGTATGGATACTCCCAACAAACTCAACTCCAACCATGAGCAGATGGATTTTGACACCTCAATTACTGAGAAAAGGCTTCAAGAGATTTCTAAGTACAAGCATCGAATGGTTCTACATGCAGTGAGGAAGGTTTTGGGCTTTAATTTCTTAGGTACCAACCATCACCATAGAGTGAACTCAGATATCTGCGGAGGCTTCTTAGCTAGCATCTTGGTAGCAGGGGTGCGTAAGATTATATCAGAAGAAATGTGTTACAAGCTGCTCAAGGGTGACTACCTAGTGGGACTATACGAGGTCATTGTAAACATTGATGCTGACCTCACTATCTCCCTCCGTCGCGAACACGCAGTGGTGATGCGGGTGGGAGACACATTCCCAGGACTTGGGAGTAACCAAAGAAGAAACATTTATGTTGCTCCACCTAGGAGGTTTTTCATCTTGTGGGGCTGGGAATGGGAGGACCATATTATCAGAAGAGGAAATGATGCAAAAAGGAATAACCTTTCTTTCAAAGTTCCTGGGCATGAAGGATGGCCTAGATGAGCCCTTCGGAGATGATCTAGACGAGGACTTGGACTGGGTCTACAAGTATAGATATGATGAAAAATTAGATGGCTTGGGCAGCAATAACTCATCAAAAAGTGAGGATAAAAATGGAGAGGACAAGGAAGAGGAAGATAAAGAACCAGAGGAGGGAGAGGAAGAAGAACAGGCAGGGGACATAGAGGAAAAGGATGATATTGACGAAGAGGAGGAAGGTACAGAGAATGAGAAAAAGGCAGAGGAAATCCAGGACTCAGAAAGTATGGCCTCGATAGACGATAATGAAGCGAGCTCCTCCTCATCTTGTTATTGATACACAGAGATATGTTCATCTTAGGTTGTCTGATATTTTGAGCAATCTTAGCTTCAGATCTTTGACAATTTGACCTTTTAATTCAAAATCAAACTAGACTCTTTTTTATGTGGACGAGAGTGGTTAGATGCTCCATTTTGGTCCTTTACCAACTGGACTTTACTATTTTGTGGATGGGAGTGGTTAGATGCTCCATTTTGGTTTTTCACCATTAGCTGCAGGCTGGTTTAGTAGGATAGGCAGTTTTATTTTATGTACTCTTTTCTTATTATTAATATAAAAAAATCAGCTTCGGCTCCTTATTCATCCAAAAAAAACATTCCTGGTGCAACCAAATAGTGACAAGTTGTTGGAAGTTTCATTTATGCAACAACAACATGATCAAACATTTCTTTTGTTGTTAGAATCCTCTCTAGATTCGTGCATCAAACCTATAGAAAATCATTAGTT
>MU224190.1:851147-871652 GCA_018584345.1 Thuja plicata | reverse complement strand
AATCAAATATATGGCAATTTTAGAACAACTAGAGAAATATCATGACTTAGAAGTATTGTTGTAAATTTGTAGGAACATCAAATTTCACATTGATTAGATATTCAAATTCTAGCTATGAAATCTACTTCAAGTTTGCAAGGATCAAGAACCATTTCTTAAAGATCTAAGACGAGTGTGAGCTCTATCCTATCATAATCAAATATACGACATTTTTTAAAACTAGATTATTGAAAAATTGTACGAACATCAAACTTTATCCACATCTCTTCTAATTAATAATCAACCCTCAATCAAAATAATAATAAAAAATTCAATCTTTTACAATCGAACCAAACATATCGACATAAATTTTTATTTGATTCAACACCATATAAAAGATGGCAGTCTAGCATCAAATGAACTGCCACACTTAAAAATTGGATATTTTTGGATTGTTGAAGGGAAGATATGTAGTTTTGATTGGTATTTGATGGTGGAGCAGGGAAATTTTTGTGTTGGTATACAAATTCTTAATGCCATTCATTGTTGTCAACGAACAATGCTTTCACATTTCAAAATCTGTCATTATTTAAGACTGTCTCGTCTTCTTCAAAGTGTCATCGGCTGTGTTGCTGAAATAAAGTCCCACCTTCGTCCTTATTGAAATCGATAAATTCAACGACCTTTTTATTTGCCTTTCATAATAAAATAAAATACTTTTGATTTGTTCTTTCCAGACATCAACCATATTTGCAACTGACACATGACTTTATAAATCAGATGAATTGTTTTCCTTAATGAAAAATAGATTTTTAGTTTTTAGTTTTTTTTTTTATGATGGGTTATAGAGTTTGATGAGAAATTGGAGGAAACAATATGTATGACTAAATTCAGAGATAATTCTTATTAATTCATTTAATACTTAGATGAAATTTGGATATGATTATTGATATTTTTGTGTAATGTTCAAATAAAATATTTAATTTTTAAAGAATGTAAAATATTAAATAGTTTTCTGTATCTTTCAAAATGTTTAGACTAAAATTACGATTAGAATAAACTTTCTAATCTATCTAACTTTTCTTTTGGATCATATGACCAAACCAGCTAAAATGGTGTTAGTTGTAGTTGCCCTAAAAACTTCACCAACACTTCATTACATACTGTCATCTACAGAAGGTTTTACATGATTTTTTTTTTTAAATGTCAAGACTAAAAATATTATCAGAATAAGCTCTCTAAACTATTTAACTTTTCTTTTGGAGTCATATGACCAAACCAGTCAAAAAGGTGTTAATTGTAGTTGCCTCCAAAACTTCACGGACGTTTCACTGACATACTTACACCTGTCAGAAGATGAAAATTGAATGGTAGAAAATCACTACTTCATAAAAGATAAAAATTTAATGGTAAAAGATCACTACTTCATAAAGCAAAAACTGAAAAATCCAACTGACGATCTCGGACTTCACAAAAGTTAAAAATCTTTTGATCTCATAATATTTTCAGCTAAAAGATAAATGAAATTTAAAATTGAACTATAGATCAGAGTACTTCATAAAGAAAAACTTAAAAATCCAACAGACTACCTTTGACCTTAAAAACATTACAAATATTTTATTATATTCTATTCTTTCCAAAAAAAAAAGGATTCAAAGACTTTCTAACACATCATTTTCTCACTATTGTGAGGACATGCAGACATATCTACATATAAAAAAATCTATTCAACTAATGTACAATCCAACCTTTTTGTTTGCTGAAAAACCTCTGATATCTAAACAAGGAAATTGTGAATGGCTGTGATTGTTTGGTGGGCAACACTAACACAAACGCACATATTTTCCTATCTTTTTCTGGTATTTGAGGAGACTCGTGGATGGGTGCGACAGTGATAAAAGGATCCATTACTGTATATCACTCACTACAGTAATGGATCATTTTATCACTGTCGCACCCATGCTCATTATGCCTTATTGTTGTCCTATCTAATATGACATTTGTTTAAAATTTTCTATTAAGTTTATTTGCTTAGCACGTTAGGGTTTATGTTGGTTAATGTTCCAATTTCATGTTAGTTTCTAGCTAATGCCATGTCATGATAGATAAAATAGATAAAAGAAAACACAAATACATGTATGTTTGAAAGAAAAATTCAATTTAGCATGTTAAGGTTTATGTTGATTTATATGTTTCAATTTCATGTGTTGGTTTCATGTTAGGTTTCATGTTAGGGATCAATATGGTCAAGGTTTCATGTTAGGGATCAATATGGTCAGGGTTTCATATTACGGTTCATGTTAATGTTTATGTTAAAATTTATGTTTCAATTTCATGTTAGGGTTTGATATTGGTTTCATATTAGGGTTTCACATGTTAGGGTACATGCAAATGTTATGTTTAATATGAACTTTGTAATACTAGAATTTTTTCTAATGTCTTGTAATATTTTCCTAATGTTTTGTAACATTTTCTTAAGGTTTTGTTAGGGTTCATGTTAGTTACGGTTTCATGTTAGGGTCCAATATGGTTAAGGTTTCATGTTAGGGTTAATGTTAGAGTTTATGTTGATTTATGTTTCAGTTTCACGTTAGGGTTCATTTATTAGAGTTTATGTTTTCCTAAGGAACATTTTCCTAATGTTTTGTAACATTTTCCTACTATTTTGTAATATTTTCTTAATGTTTTGAAATATATGTAATAAAACTAAATTAATTAACTAAATAAAATTTTCCTAATGTTTTGTAACATTTTCCTAATGTTTTGTAATAGTTTCCTAATGTTTTGTAACCTTTTTCTAATGTTTTGAAACATGTAGTAAAACTAAATTAATTAACTAACTAACTAACTAACATATGATTCTAACTAAAAAATAAATTTAAATCTACATTAAACAATATTTTATATTTTCTAAAATTAATAATAACAAAATTAAAACAAAAAAACATCAAATAATAGTACAACTACATTAATTTAACATAACAAAATTGAAAAACATTAAAAAAAATTACTACCTATTTTCGGCCAAAGTACCCCTATTCTGCTCCACAAACCTTGGAAGGCGCTCAGTGCAAATGAGCCGCTCTAACCAAATTGTGGCGTTTATATAGTTTTTATGGGTTCCAGCCAAAACCGGTCTGGCCAGACCAGTTTTGGCCGGAACCCCTCTGCCACATCGATGCCACATGGTGTCGCGTGTGTGCCACGGATGTACGGTCGGACATGTTTCGGCCAAAAGGAGTCCGACCAAAATTGGTCCAGCCGAAACATGCCAAATAGTCCCCAAGTGTGACATAGCTCTATACTTTTACCCTCTAGCATTATTCATAACATCAATCATCCTTACCATTTGTGTCTCTTGACCAATTTGCAGTACCTTTACTTGTTCTGTCAGATGTTGATTGATTTCATTCAGACTTGTAATGCTTCCTTCAGATGTGTCTAATGTATTGCTAGATGTAGATCCTGATGACTCAAACAAATCAGGTATCTCTTCTTCATGATAGTTTGTTTTATTATTGCGAGATGCCATAGCTTTTCTTTCATCCAGTAGCTCTCTCATCTTGATTCTTTCTTCTTTGTATTGCTCATAGAAGATCTGTATCTGCAACTTCTGATTTTCAATATTCTTATCAAGCTTATACCTTTCCATTGTATGATCTTTTCTCTCAAGTGATTTAAACTTCTCCAAATAAGAGATCTAGCTATGATACCAATTGTTGGAATAATGGAATGGTGTGTACTCAGAGGGGAGGGGTGAATCATTACCCTTAAAAAAAATTATTAATTAACCCTTCATACTATGTTCTTGTATTGCCGACCATATTGCTTCTCTTCCTTATGCATGTAATATCAAATCATAAACTTAATTTCATGTAAACATCCATAGAAACATTCATGAAATATAAGTACACATGACACAAGAATCAAGGTAACACGAAAAACCCCTATTAGAAGGTAAAAACTATGGTGGAGATGAAACCCACAAAGCTTCACTATCTACAGAATGGAAGGTGTCAGTTAAGGCTACAAGTGTGATCACTTCTGATGATCTTACCCTATTAGGAGTAACATTTTAGATTGGTTAGGGTTACTTGGTTAAGATATTTAGCAACACTATTAAGTGTGCACGCGGTTAAGGGATTTACAATAAGACTGTTAAGTACACCTTCTTAAAGGATTTCTTCTATTTGCTACAATTGTTAGAGAGTAGTCAAAAATACTTGTTGACCTGATAGTATGCAATTCTGGATTGGTGAATACAGATCCTTTAAGTTCATAATGTATATGTATCACTTATAATGATTGATTAATACCTCTGTTCTGCTTGGTAGCCTTGAATCTTGTTCTTCATAACTAAATTTTGTCTTTTGTGTCCTTCTGCATGAAACTCTATGTCTGATCCATGATGTTTTTTGCGGCTAGAATCATCATGTTCTGATTGATAACTACATTTATTTATACAATTTATTGACCTATTTAGGTTTCACGCTTTACAATAAAAAATCTATGATCAAAGGTTTACAACTTGACCTTGATCTCCTAGTTTGCATGTTTACAATCAGTTAGACTGATTAAACCAATTACATATGCTTTACTTGTCCCTCAAGAAATAGTTTTAAAGCTAAGCATAAAGCTAATTATAAAACTGAGGTGTTTTATCTGACGTGTAACTCAGATCCACATTTCTCATAATTAAAACTATCTCTCGGTAGACTGGTGCTTGGGTTGCTCTGTAGTATTTGCTCGATGAAGTCTCTGAACTATCTGTCAGTTTACTTTGTAAACTGTGTTCTCAATTTACACTGTAAACTATCTATCGGTGATAGTGCATATCGGTATTCACTGCACTAACATTTTCAGTGACCATTGCACTTGTTTATTTTTGGTGTCTTCTGTACTTGACTATTTCGGTGTCCATTGTGCTTGACTGTATGTTGTCACTTGGTGATCATGTTACTGACAGTCCGAAAATTGTTTCCTTGTATACTAATGACAAATGCGATCCTTTAGGATTATCAATTTCAAGGTAAAAAAAAATGGATAAAGCTTCACTTCTAAATAAAATGTAGGCAACCATAGTAGAAATAATGAATTCCTGCATTCAGGCTCAAAGTTCTCATCACAAGTATTACACTAGTTGGGATGATAAAATGTTGAAGAATTGGTATGGTCTAAGAGCCCCTTAAGTGTTAGGTAGAGGAGTTAAAGATAATGTGAAAGATAGGGTGAATTGTCTCTGGATCCCTCCAACTAGTGGATGGTTTAAACTGAACTTCAATGGGGTTTCCAAGGTAAACCTAGGGCTGTCAGGTACATGTTGTGTAATTCATTATTGCCATGGTAAAGTTATAGCCAAGATTTCAAAACCTTTACAGAATGACACCAATAACATGGCAGAATTTAAATCCCTACTAATTAGACTTTCCCTTGCCTTAGAATTGGGGTTGGATAAGTTAGAGATCGAAGATGACTCAATGGTTGCAGTGAATGCGGCTAGAAAAAAAAAGTCGTACCAAACTAGAGACTTCGATCCATGCTAGAGGAAATTTTAAAGATGATAGACATATTTGAATAGCTAATGATCAATCACATTTGAAGAGAAGGAAATTATATGACGGATGAATTGGCGAAACAAGGAGCAGAAGGAATAAATTTTAAACATATAAGTCATGCTCTAGAGCAATCATAACCATAGGATCCTAACCATTCCTAACCATAGGCGCAAGACATGAAATCCAAGTAAATGGTTAATAAATTCAAAATGCTTCCTTGGTGGGAGAGTTAAGCAAAATGGGCTCCACATTGTCAAACATGATGGAGAAATTGGGTTTGAGTACAAGGATATGACACCGCCATTCTTCACCTATAGTAATAAGGATTCAGAGTACTCGGAGTTGAATAAATCAAGTGGAAAAGAGAAAGTGAAATGACGGTGATGGGACATATTTATATCCTCATCCCTAATTTTGCAAGTCTCGTTATGGTGGAAGAATAATCGTAGGCTAAATTTAGCAACAAATAGATTAAGGATTTAGAAGCTTTTGTCCCCAAGATTTGTTGAAGTGACTGAAATGCTTTGCATCAAATGGTACCAACTACTTAGGAGAGACATGTTGGCTAAAGAAAACAAGGGCATATTCACAAGTTGTCTATCAGTCAGAAAATGACATCATTCTCAGGTTGAGTTTCGTTGGAATGTGGTGGAAGATTAGTAGGCCCAATTTCATCATTCTATAGAAGAACCTTACATTTGATTGTGTTGATTGTTTGTGCTCCCATCAAACTTAACTTCAACCAGAAATAGATGACTTTTCACACCCAAATTACCGAGCAAAGGATTCAAGAGATTTCTAAGTACACGCATCAACTAGTTCTACATGCAGTGACGAAAGTTTTGGGCTTTAATTTCTTATGTACCAACCATCGCCATAGAGTGAACTCAGATATCTGCGTAGGCTTCTTAGCTAGCATCTTGGTAGCAGGGGTGCGTAAGATTATGGCAGAAGAAATGTGTTACAAGTTGTTTGAGGGTGACCACCTGGTGGGACTGCATGAGTTGCAAACATTGGTTTTGACCTCACTCTCTCCCTCCCCTGTGAACACACAGTGTTGATGTGAGTGGGAGACCCATTCCTAGGATTTAGGAGTAGCCAAAGGAGAAACATTTATGCCAGTCCACCTAGTGGGTTTTTCATCTTGTGGGGTTGGGAATGGGAGGGCCATATAATCAGAAGAGGAATGATGCAAAATGGAATAACCTTTCTTTCAAAGTTCTTGGGCATGAAGGATAACCTGTATGAGCCCTTCAGAGATGATCTAGACGAGGACTTAGACTGGGTCTACCAGTACAGATATGATGAAAAATTAGATGGCTTGGGACACAATGACTCATCATAAAATGAGGATGAAAGTGGAGAGGATGAGGAAGAGGAAGAGGAAGAAACAAAGGAGGGCGAGGAAGAAGAAGAAGAAGTAGGGGACACAAAGGCAGAGGATGATGTTGATGAAGAGGAGGAAGGTACAAAGAGTCAGCAAGAGGTAGAGGAAAGCTAGAAATCAGAAAGTGTGGCCTTGATAGAGGATAGCGAAGCGAGCTCCTCCTTATCTTCTGATTGATACACAGAGATATGTTCATCTTGGGCTATCTAATATTTTGAACAATCTTAGCTTAGGATCTTTGACAACTTGACATTTTAATTCAAAAGAAAACTAGACTCTTTTGTTTTTGGATGAGAGTGGTTAGATGCTCCATTTTGGTCCTTTACCAACTAGACTTTACTATTTTATGGATGAGAGTGATTAGATGCTCCATTTTGGTTTTTAACCATAAGTTGTAAGCTGGTTTAGTAGGATAGGAACTTTTATTTTATGTACTCTTTTCTTATTATTAATATATAAAAATTTGGAGGAAGAGATTTTGGTGCGAGGGCTAGGTGTTGTTCTGTGGATTAGCTTTGAGGGAGTTTGTTTGCTGGGCTCTGATGGTCGCAAATGGGGTTTCCAAGAGTCTCATTCTTGCTGGAGCCTCAGCTGGTGGTGGATCTTCTCCTGGGGTGAGTTCACACGCGAAGGAGACATTTTATGTTGGAGAGAGCTCGAAGTTGAATAAAGTTAATGGCTGCCTTCCGCATAGCCAGCATTGGCTTGTGTTGGTCTTCCCTCCAGAGGTAGTAATGGAAGATGTGGACTATTTGTCCAAACATGCATTGATATGCAAGTTTCTTGGTATTTGAATTTACCTGTCGGCTCTGGAAGCCTGGATTCGTTGTTCGTGGTAGGTGGAAGGTGATATGGATATTATGCTGGCTGGTAATAGCTACTTTTTGGTGGCTTTCTCTTGCATGTCAGATCAGGACTGGGTCTTTGAGGGAGGCCCATATTTTTATGACCGTGTAGGAATTTTCCTCAAACCCTGGCATACGGGGTTCAATTCTACTGAGGATCTCCCTCCGAGGGTTCCTGTTTGGGTCCGCCTGCCGCGGATTCCTTTGGAGTTCTGGCGTGAGGATATCCTTCGAAAGATTGCTACTTTTCTTGCAAATTCAGCTACTATAGCACATCAATCACTGGATAAAAAGGTTATTTCTTATGCTCGTATTTGTGTTCAAATTGATTTAAATAATCCTTTGCCAAATTCTTTGGAAATTTTCCTAGGCTCTTCTTCTTGGATTCAGCAGTTAGACTATGAATCCCTTCTCTTTCGATGCCGCATTTGTCATGAGTATGGTCATTTATAGAGCCAATGCCCTCAAGCATCTAAAGGCAATGGTACTCCTAGTGGGTTCTCAGGCCCAAGGATAGCTAATGATAGTAAGGGGAATGGTCAAACTATTAGTACTGGAAAATGGAAAGTTCAGACTGATAGTACTGGTAAAGGGAAAGCTTAGATGAATACCTCAAGTTTGGAGCAAGGGCCAACAAACACTACCAGTCCTGATAGGGATGGTTTTATCCCTACTCATAACTGTGCTAAGGGAAGGGGTCAAAAGCGACCTCATCTAGATCAACAAGTGGACTCAGGGTTCAATCGATTTGAGCTGCTAGACAACATGGTCATAGAAGAATGCATTCCTCCAAATGCTCAGTGTGGGGTTACTGGCTCAGATGGGAGGATTGCTATTCTTAATGGCAACCAGGATGTTGTAGTTCACCAGAAACCAAAGACCCCTATTGGCCCTGAGTCTGGTGCCCTTGTGGTTTCTCCTACTCCACAGGAAAAGGATATTCTTCTGGCAGAGTTAATCAAGGATGTGTTTTCCTTTGGTAAAGGAAAGGGATCTTCTCTTTCTTTGGGCCTGATGCAAAGACCATTTAAGAAAGTCTCTTTTACTACTCCCTCAAGAGTTGGGCAAAAGAAGGATCAGGAAAAAATTAAACTTACAGGGGATTTATTGGTAGAGTCTGGGGCTGTAAAGACCATGGATGAACATTTCCCCCATTCTACTCAATGATTATTCTCTCATGGAATGTGAGGGGGTTGAATAGCATCCCCAGACAAAAATCTATTCATGAGCTGGTGGCTGATCATTCTCCAGATATCCTTTGTATCCAGGAGACCAAGCTTTCAGTGGATCCCATGTTTAGATGTGCTCCTAATATTTGGTTTCTGGGGCAATTTAAGTGTGTTGGTGCTTTGGGGAGCTCTGGTGGTCTTACCATTTATTGGGATCCTAGGAAAGCTACACCTCTCTACTGGATCTCTTCTCACTTGGCTCTCTCAATGGTGGCCTCTTCTCTGGAAACTGGAGAGATGATTCTTGTTGCTAATGTGTATGCCCCTTATTGAACTCCCTGGAAAGATTAAGCTCTGGGCACATATTAAGCATGTCAAAAGCTATTATCCATTCTTGCCTTGGATTGTAGCCAGGGATTTCAACTCTGTCATTAGTTTGGAGGAGAAGCGGGGTAGGCTGGCTTGCTTGGGTCCTTCTTCTAAGATTCTTCGGGAAAATATAGATTTTTACATCTCTCTGATGTCAAACCTCTTAATGGGCTCTTTACATGGAACAATAGAAGGGTTGGAGATGATTCCATCTTGGAACACTTGGACAAGTTCCTGGTGTCCTTCTTTTGGAATTGTGGCTCTCTTTCTCTCTCTTCTGAAATTCTTGATTGGAGAGGCTCTGACCACTGGCCTATTAAGCTCACAACTAGTTATGTTTTCATCCCCAAGAAGCCTCCCTTTAAGTTCCAGCTGATGTGGCTTCAAGACTCTTCTCTCTATCATTTAAAGGCTCACTAGTGGAGACAGGGTGGCCCTACCTATGGCACTTCTATGTTCTCCTTCTCTAAAAAATTACAGTATGTCAAAAGGAAGTTGAAGAATTGGAACAAGACTTGTTTTGGTAATCTCCACATCATGAAGAAGAGGGCTCAGGATTGTCTGGATGTTATTACTAGGTAGATACGGGATTTGGGTTTTTCTAAAGCTCTTGGCATAGTGGAATCCCAAGATTCTAGTGATTTAGCAGAGTGGGATCTTAGAGAAGAAATTTATTGGAAACAGAAGGCTCGAGTTGACTAGCTTCAAGAAGGGGACAAGAACAACGCATTTTTCCATAAATTTGTGCAGCCTCGACGTAACAAGAGTTACATTTCTTCTCTTGTTACATCTGATGGGACGCATCTGACCTCCACTCAAGTTGTGTCCAGGGAAGCTATTCAGTTTTACTCTGCTCTCTTTTCAGATGACTTGCCTCCAGCGGAGATTGAGGAGAATATGATCTTGTCCTGTATTCCCTTTGTTGTGACCAAGGAGATGAATGACTCTCTTATGCGGCTGATTTGTATGTCTTACTTGGAGGAGGTGGTCTTCAGCTTGCGTAAGGGAAAATCTCTGGGGCCTAATGGCTTCCCTGTTGAATTCTTCCAGGAATTTTGGGATATTATCAATCAAGACCTTTTGGATGTGGTCCGGGAGTCCTATTCCAACAAAGATATGCTCTGGGCTTTGAATGCTACTTTCCTAGTCCTTATTCCGAAGAAGGAAGAGGCTAATCAGCTGGACTTCTTTCGGCCCATTGCTCTATGTAATTTGGTCTATAAAATCATTACTAAGCTCCTAGCAGAGAGGCTCAAAGTTTGGCTTCCCATGGTTATCTCTGAGGAACAGGGGGGTTTTGTGGCCGGAAAACAAATTTTGGATGGGGTGGTTATTGCTTCTAAAGCCATTCACTCTATGTGTACTTTTAGAGAGTGTGCCATGTTCATCAAGCTCGATATGGCTAAGGCTTATGACAGAGTCAATTGGGGTTTCTTGCGGAAAGTTCTTCTGGCTTTTGGCTTCAGTCAGAACGGGTTAGTTGGGTTCGGAATTGTGTTACTACTCCCTCCTTCTCGGTCCTTCTTAATGGTGAACCGTCTGAGTTATTTGGGGCCTCTAGGGGGCTTCTCTAGGGAGATCTTCTTTCTCCTTATTTGTTTATCATTATGGCTGAGGGACTTGGCAGACTTATCAATTCTCATGTATCCCAAAATCTGATTCAGGGCTGGCGATGGAAAAATGGTCTGCCCACTCTTTCCCACCTCCAGTTTGTTGATGATACGGCCCTTGCTGGGAGAGCTCGGATTCGGGGAGCTGAATCCTTTCGGCTCACTTTGGATACTTATTTGGCTGCCTCAGGTCAGAAAATCAAAGACCACAAGTCCTCTATTTTTTTCTTCAACACTCCTGAGCCTATTCAGTGGAGGATTGCTAATATCTTGAGATTTCAAATTGAGTCTCTCCCTCTGACTTACTTGGGTGTCCCTATTGTGGTGGGAAGATAGCCCCGGCTTTTCTGGCAAAGCTTGCTTGACAAGCTTCGACAAAAATTCAATCATTGGATTCATAGGTGGCTCTCTACTGCTGGCAGGGTGACTCTCCTGGAATCTGTGATTCAGGCCCTTCCTATATACTGAAGCATGGTTCAGACTGCCCTGACGTATTTTCTTAATTAATTTGATGCTCTTTCTCTCCAATTTCTTTGGAGTGGCAATTTGCAAAATTCTAAATGGAGCCTCATCAATTGGGATACTGTCTGCAGGCCAAAAAAGGAAGGAGGCCTCGGCCTTCATTCTTCTATCTTGTGCAGTCAAGCTCTTGCTGCCAAGCTCTATTGGCACTGGTGCTCCAGTCAATCTTAGCTTTGGGCCCATATCCTGTCACACAAGTATTTACCTAGCGTTGAACCTTCAGATGTTTCTAGGTTTCCTCTTGAGGGAAGAGGCTCTATGGTGTGGAATACCCTCAAGATTGGTTCTCAACTGGTGAAAAGAAGTCTTTTTTGGATCTGTAACAGAGGCACTGAGGCTTTATTTTTGAGTGATTCCTGGAATGGGTATCCTCCTCTCTTTTCCTCTCATCCACACTTACAACTTATTTGTGATTTTTTCCTTTCTACTGGATGGAATAAGGTGGCTCATTATAAGGAGGCTCATAACCTGAGGCTTGTTGTTGGTTACAAATGGAAGAACTCTTCTGATTGGCCGTCGGGTGGTTCTCTGGGCGATCGGTTGGAGCTTTCTCAGATCTTGGCTTCTAGGGAGTGCAGCTCTCTGTAGGAACCTGATGTTTTAGCTTGGGGAGGTGCTTCTTCTGGAAAGTATTATGTTTCTTCAGGGTACCTTGCGCTGACTAAGCAATTGTTTGGCGAGGTGGAGGTTTCTTGGTGGAAGAAAGCTTGGAATAGCTTTTCTTGGCCTAAGTGTAACTTTTTCCTTTGGATTATGGTTTACAATCACTGTCTTACTTGGGAGAATCTCTTCAAGAGAGGCTTCGAGGGACCCTCCATCTGTGTCTTATGTCACAATAGTGAAGAGACTGTTTCCCACTTTTTTTCCGGTGCTCCTTTGTCAAGCAGATTTGGCACTTCTAGTTGAGTGTGTGGGGATGCTTGTGCTGGCATGTTTCTTCCTTGTCTGAGTTCTAGGACCATCTGGGTCATCCCCCTTCCAAGACCTCTTTTCTTCAGGTTGCTTGGACTATTGGCCCCTCCTTTATTTTATGGCATGTTTGGCTTGAGAGAAATAGGAGGATCTTTCATCATGTACAGCTGAGGATCAGGCACCTGTGGGGGAAAATTGCTCATTCTCTTCATGAAACCCTCCTGGCAAAATGTGACTTTTGTGGAGGTTTGGACCCTGGAGATGTTGGTATTTACTCAAGCCTTTCCTTTCCTCCTCAAGGCGGCGCTCCCTCTCTGCCCCACAGACGCACTGGGAATAGAACCAGGCTGCGCTCTTAGCGTGTTGATCGTGAGGGGTATTGGACTCCTCCCCAGTCTGGAGTTCTTAAAATCAATACTAATGGTTCTTCTCGGGGAAATCCTGGACCAGCTGGCAATGGGGGAGTTGGGCGTGATAGCTTTGGTGATGTTCAGTTTCTGTTCTCTATCTACAAGGGTTACCATACAAATAACCTCATGGAAGCCCTTGCTATCTTGGTTGCAGTGGAACAATGTTGTCAACGTGGCTAGAGAAGAATTACCTGTGAGACAGACTTGCAGGTGCTAGTGAATTTATTGAATAAACGGAACCTTGTGGATGTGGATTGGCATTTGGCTCTGGTTATTCAACAAATCATTCAGTTATGCAATTGTCTAGAATCTGTGTCTTTTCTGCATATCCCTCGGGAGTGAAACGGTGTGGCTGATTTCTTGGCTAAATGAGCTTCTGAGCACGTGCTGGATTGGAATATTGTTGATCATAGGATGCTTCCCCCTGATTTATCTCATAAGCTGGCTCAACTTGTTGACCAGGATAAAGCTCTTTACTGCTCTTTGTTTCCTCTGTTGTTCTGTACTCTTTAGTATTCAATAAAATTTATACCCCTCTTTAGTTCAATATATAAAAATTTGGCTTCGGCTCCTTTTTCATTAAAAAAAAACATTGCTGGTGCAACCAAGTAGTGACAAGTTGTTGGAAGTTTGATTTATGCAACAACAACATGATCAAACATTTCTTTTTTGTTAGAATCCTCTCTAGATTCATGCATCAAACGTAGAGAAAATCATTAGTTAGCAACAAAAAGAGTCATTTGATATATGAAGGAAATTAAAAACTAAAGGCTCCAATACTCCAACGCAACAAATTTCATATTGATTAGATATTTAAATTCTAGTTATGCGGGTGACTTGGAAGGTGAGAAATCTACTTCGAGTTTCCTATTGCATCTAGAATCAAGAATCATGTCTTAAAAATCTAAGAAGAGGCAAGTATGAGCTCTATCTCGTGGAATCAAATTTACGATGTTTTTTCGAACAACTAGAAAAATGTTACGACTTAGAACCATTTTTGAAAATTTGCAAGAACGTTAAATTTTCATATTGATTAGATATTATATTTTAGTAATACAGATGACTTACGAGATGGAAAATCTACTTGAAAATTTCTAATACATCTAGACTCAAAAATCATTTATTATATACGATATATTTTTAAACAACTAAAAAATATTATAACTTAGAAGTATTGTTGAATGTTACCCACATCTCTTGTAATTGATAATCAACAGTCTATCAAAACAATAAAAAGAATCAATCTTTTACAATTGAACAGAACACATTAACACAAATTTTCAGTGGATTGAACACCATATAGAAGCTGGCAATTCAGCATCTATCCTAGTTTGAACTGCCACAATTAAAGAAATGGACAATTTTGGGTTGTTCAACGGAACATACGTAGTTTTGATTGGTGGAGGAGGATAATTCTCGCCTTGATATTCAAATTCTTAATGCCCTTCATTGTTATCAGCATTCAATGGACAGTGTTTTCGCATTTCAAAAGCTTTGTCTAGTCTTCTTCAACGTGACATCGGCTGTCTTGCAGAAATAAAGTCCCACCTTTTAATTTGCATTTCATAGTAAAATAYTTTTGATTTGCTCTGCCACACATAAACCATATTACCAATCTCTTGCCAGTAATCAGTGGAGAATAATAGAACTARTTTGCCTCGTTTCTMTAAATGAAGAATTTTTWTTTTATTTTYGTTMTGTAATGGATTATAGAGCTCGATCTGTAATATGGAGGGAACAATTGACATGACTAAATCTAGAGATAATTCATAGAATGATCTAGCAATTGGATGAAGTTTTGATATGATTAATTGATATTCTTGAGTGTAATATTTTTATATTTTTCATTTTAATTTTATTTGATTATAAAGATTATAAGTATAAATTTGTTAAATTATTTAACTTTTTTTTTAGATCATATGACTAAACCAATCAAAATATTGTTAGTTGTAGTTGTCTCTAACACATCACATATATTTGATTGACATATTTTCATCTGTCAGAAAATGGATGAGATATTAAATTGGACGGAAGAAAATCAACATTGAAAAAGCAAAAATTGAAAGATTCTACATATAATAAATTTGCCCAGGGCACGATGTCAGCCTCATTCAGCAAGACTTGGTCCCTAATGGATTGATTAAGAACCTTTCAACGTCACCAGCAGACCAGGGGTCCATTGATACAGACTAATTTTAATCTTGTAGATATTAAAAATATTTTATTCTATTATATTCTTCTGAAAAAGAGTTTCATTCCATTTGTGAGGGAAAAAATTAACACCGATAAATCCAAGAACTTACTCATGTCAATTGATCTAGATTAAAAGTATAATTTTTAATAATTGTTCAATTCAAAAATTTAAATATAGATTATTTTTAAATAATTTTTTTTCATTGGAGGTTAAGGATTGCAAAATATCTCATAACTCTAAAATGTTAAGGCTGTAACTACTATTACTATGGACTTTCTAAACCATCTAATCTTTATTTGGATCATTTGACCAAACCAGTCAAAATGGTATTAGTCGTAGTTGCCTCCAAAACTTCACCTACACTTCACTAACATACTTTCATCTATCAAAGGTGAACGAGATATTAACTTGAAGGGAAGGAGGTCAATACTTCACAAAGCAAAACTTGAAAGATCCCACAGACTATCTTTGATCTTGTAGACATTAAATATTTTATTCTCTTCTATTCTTCCCAAAATGACTTTGATTCAATTTATACAACATCAACATGATTTAACATTTCTTTTGTTGTTTGAATCCTCTCTAGATTCGTGCATCAAACCTATAGAAATTCATTAGTTAGCAACAAAAAGAGTTATTTGATATATGAAGGAAATTAAAAACTAAGGGCTCCAATACTCCAATGCAACAAATTTCATATTGATTAGATATTTAAACTCTAGTTATGCGGGTGACTTGAAGGTGAGAAATCTACTTCGAGTTTCCTAATGCATCTAGAATCAAGAATCATTTCTTAAAAATTTAAGAAGTGGCAAGTGTGAGCTCTATATCATGGAGTCAAATTTATGAAGTTTTTTCAAACAACTAGAAAAACGGTATGACTTAGAACCGTTGTTGAAAATGTGCAAGAACATCAAATTTTCACATTGATTAGATATTCAAATTCTAGTGACTTACAAAATGGAAAATCTACTTTGAAATTTCTAATACATCTAGACTCAAAAATCATTTCTTATATACAATATTTTGTTGAACAACTAAAAAATATTAAAACTCAAGAAGTATTGTTAAATTTTACCCACATCTCTTCTAATTGACAATCAACAGTCTATCAAAACAATAAAAAGAATCAATCTTTTACAATTGAACCAAACACATCAACACAAATTTTCAGTGGATTGAACACCATATAGAAGATGGCAATTAGGGCCCGTTTGGTGCATGGCATTAACTTGTCCAGAATAGGCCTATTCTAGAATAAGGACATATTCTCAGATTAATTAATCCTAAAAATGAAAGCTGGAATAAGCTATTTTATTTTTCATTTTTTTATTAATTTGAACAATATGTATTTTTAACTTGTGTACACATATACACATACACATATACACACATATATACACATACACATATACACACATATACATGTGTGTATATACACATGTGTACACACACACATATATATACATATGTGTGTGTATATACACACATATATAAATTTGAATCCATAAATAGCTTATTCTCGAATAAGAAATGAATTCCAGCTTTTTTTTAGAATTAACTAATGCAAGCATTGGTCTCAAAATAAGGATTAGTTTTCTAATTCGAAAAATGCCACAAACAGAAAATTAAATTATTCTAGCATTAGATATTGTTTTTGTTTGTTGAAGAGAAGATACGCAGTTTTGATTGGTAGTTGATGGTGGAGCACGATAATTCTCGCCTTGATATTCTTATTCTTAATGCCCTTCATTGTTGTCAGCATTCAACGGACAATGTTTTCGCATTTCAAAAGCTTTGTCTCGTCTTCTTCAACGTGTCATCGGCTGTGTTGAAATGAAGTCCCACCTTTTAATTTGCCTTTCAGAGTAAAATACTTTTAATTGGCTCTGCCAGACATAAACCATATTACCAACTGACGCATGAATTTATAAATGAGATGAACTGTCTAAATCTCTTGGTAGTAGTCAGTGTAGAATAATAGACCCAATTAGCCTCGTTTTTCTTAATCAACAATAGGTTTTTTTTTTAATCTATGGATTATAGAGTTTGATCTGTAATGTGATGGAAATATTTAGAGATAATTTATATCGAAAGATTTAATAATAGATGAAATTCTGACATGATTAATAGATATTCTTGAATTTGATTATAATATATTATAAAACTTTTAATAATTTTTATTATCCTTCAATATGTTTAATAGACTTTGTAAACTAACTTTTTGAATCATATTATAAAAACCAATCAAAATGGTGTTAGTTGTAGTTGCTTTCAGCACATCACTCACATTTGACTGACACACTTTTATCTATAAGAAAATGAAAGAGATATTAAATTGAACAGAAGAAGATCAATACTTCATAAAGCAAAAATTGAAAGATCATTTTAATTGCTTTCTAAACCATCTAATCTTCAAGTTTATCAGATTTCTACAGTCCATAATGATCATTTTAATTGCTTTCTTGATTAAACTGTGCAGAAGTTTTTGCATCAAACTAATTAAAATGAGCATCTAATCTTCCCCTTGAATCATTTGACCAAACCAGTCAAAATGGTTTTAGTCGTAGTTGTCTCCATAACTTCACCTACACTTCACTAGCATACTTTCATCTAGCAAAGACTAATGAGGTATTAACTTCAAGGGAAGAAGATCAATACTTCAGAAAGCAAAACTTAAAATATACCAAAAAGAGTTTTTTTTTTCTCATAGACATTGAATATTTTATTCTATTCTATTCTTCTCAAAAAGAATTTGATTCATTTTGTGGAAGAAAAAATTGTCATCACTAATTTCTAATTCATGTTTATTTATCTAGCAATTAAATAAAAAATTTACATGATCAATTGATGCTTTTAGTGTAATTTTCATGTATTTTCATTCCAGAAATTTAAGTAGAATATTTTGATTTAATTTTTTTTATTTGATATTAAGGATTACAAAATATTTATCTGTAAAGAGATTTTTATTATTAATAAAATCTGTGTTTAGTAGCATTTGTAACTTTTACTTTTAAATAAAAGATTACAAAATATTTAACAACACTTTATTTTTTTTAAATGTGAAGACAAAAAATATTATAAGTATAAACTCTAAACTTTTCTTATGGTTCATATGACTAAACCAGTCAAAAAGGAGTTAGTTATAGTTGCTTCCAAAACTTCACCCACGTTGGAGACCTGATTTACCATTTAGGAGTCTCAGGTGTACAAAGTTATAAAAAATCTGATGTACAGTTTAGGAACTTAAGGTGAAAAACTTAGCTATAATGATTATTTGTGCCCTTCCCCCAAATATTTGGCTGCATTTGAAAAACTTAAATGCTTTTATTCTTTTTCATAAAGGTTGGAACAAATCTCTATTTAAAATAGGGGGAAATAACTTGGAATGATTGGTCGGAAATTAATTAGAAAATTAAGTGGTTTTGGTTTTTGAGTTTTTGAAAGATAAGGAGAAAGAAGTTTTTAAAAAGAAAAATTGAATGAGTGTAAATATACTTAAGAATTACCCCTCCCTCCCTTGGAAGACTAAAAATATTATCAGTATAAACTCTCTAAATTATTTAACTTTTCTTTTGGAGTCATATGACCAAACCAGTCAGAAGATAAAAATTGAATGGTAGAAGATCACTACTTCATAAAGCAAAAACTAAAAAATTCAACCAGACTATCTCTTACTTCACAAAAGTCTCATTACTTCACTGCACCATTATATTTTCAGCTAAAACATAAATGAGATATTAAATTGAACGTAGATCAGAGTACTTCATAAAGCAAAACTTAAAATCCAACAGACTACCTTTGACTTGAAAAACATTACAAATATTTTATTATATTCTATTCTTCCAAAAAATAATTGGGAATGAGTGGTCAAAATTCAACTAAAAAATTAAGTGGGCTTGGTTTTTGGGTTTTTAAAAGATGAGGGGTAAAAGGTTATAGTGAAAATACTTGGGAATAAAGGGGCGAAATCCAATTACAAAATCAAGAAGGCATGGTTTCTGGGTTCCTAAGAGATGGGGAAAAGAGGTTATAGATAAAATAATTTGGAAAATCCATTAGGTTTGGTTTCGCAGATCTTAAACGAAGAGAGAAAAGAAAGGATAGAAAATAATTTGAAATGAATGGCCAAAATCTAATGTAAGCTTGGCTTTTGAGTTCTTAAAAGATGAGGGTAAAGAGGTTGGAGAAAAAACAATTGAATAAATAGTTGAAATTCAATTATTGATTTTTGAGTTCTTAAAAGATGAAGGGAAAGACGAGAAGAAAGAATCAATGGATAATGTCCTCTGCCTTATCTTTTATCAACTATCTGTACAGGAAGATTGTTTTAAATAAAGATTTAAATTTAAAAATATAAACATAATGTAAATATAGCTCTAATCTTTTATCAACTATCTACAGGGAGATTGTTTTAAATGAAGATTTAAATTTAAAAATATAAAAATAATGATAAATATAGCTCTAAGCATAAAGCAATCTAGCACTTACAAACTAGACATGATTGTTAGGAAAGCTACTTGTGGAACCGCTTTCCAAATGTCAACTTATAGGAGAAATAATATAAAGTTCAAACTACTGAGATGCATAGGAAAGCAAAGAATAGAGAAAACACAATAATGCACAAAAGATAAACGCATGAGACCAGATTTAATGTGGGAAACCCTTTCAAGTAAAAACCCACCACAAAAGAACCCGACCAACTCTTTGTATTACAGTAATCAATATTACATACAATGAACAATGGATTCTTGCACAGGCTCAGAGGCTCAGATTTCCTTTACAATCAACCTCACACTTCACTATACAACCCTCCATTCCTAACGAACCCCACAGATATTTATACACTCTGTGATTCGTTATAGAATTTGGTAGAACAACTGCCGCTCCATGAAACAGTTTCTAGCAGCCTTGGCACTCCTCCAATCGACGGTCTCCTCGGCATTTGCCTCAGACACTCCCTTCAGCACTTTTGCCTTCGTCGGGTGACCCTTACCTCCATCGGATGATTACCTCCGTTGGGTGACCTTTTACCTCCGGGTGACCTTTTACCTCCGAGACCTTTTACCTCCATCGGATGATTACCTCCGTCGGTGACCTTTTACCTCTAGGACCTTTTACATCCGTCGGATGATTACCTCCGTCAGGTGACCTTTTACCTCTAGGTGACCTTTTACCTCCGGGACCTTTTACCTCCGGGTGACCTTTTACCTCCAACCTTCGCCACACTCCAGCCATACAGCATCACTCCACCGTACCTCCAGCCTTCACCGTACGAGAGTCTCCTTGCCATACAGGAACTCCTCTTCCCTTCAAGCTGTACGTGACTCCTCTTTTCCATTCTCTTCACCGTACGGTGACTCTCTGCCATACAGTGAAAGACCGTACTTCATTATCCCAACAATGATAGCGACCTGCATGGTTGTGTGTAACCACAGCTTGTAAGGGAAAAATCTAAGTTGTTTCCTGTAGTATACCATATGTAATTTATCTCTGTTGATTTCGTGTTGTAATTATTTATCTATGTTGCTGACCAAAAAAGAATTATGGATC
>MU224190.1:832800-850668 GCA_018584345.1 Thuja plicata | reverse complement strand
TATATATATATATATACATACATATGTATACATACATATGTATATATACATATGTATATATACATATATATGATGTATCTTGCTAGAGATGTTTAACTGTTATTAATCTCTTGCATACTGTCATGTAATCAATTTGAGTTGATTTTCCATTCTTTATATATAAGAAAAAAAAGGTGCACGTACTTGAAGTTACTTTTGTATAATTTGATGTGTACCTGAATTCTTTATAGTTTTGAATTGCAAAGACAAAATCAGTAATAGTATAGTAGAAATTGGTTCGCACAAAATAGTAGAAAATCATTTTTTACTATTTTAATATATATCAAGAATTATTTTGATGACATACTCCTTGCATGTTATATGTTAAATTATTTTTTATTAAAGGAATTGTTTTTCTTTTTTTTGTGACATTATGGTTTTACCTTCTAAGATAGGTGTTGAATATGGACTAACAAAGGATAGTAGCTCTCCTTTTCAATTTATACTTACCAATATTTGGTTGAAACACTTTGCCTAAAGTTACATGTATCATTCAAATAGGGATTGTTTATTATTTACTCTTGCGGTCATTTCATAATAATAGGACATAGCATGTTCATATGTGAAATAGATGTAGATATATCATGTTGCACCGAATTGCATCCCACTGTATTCTAGGTTGTTGGGCATCTCATGCGGGCTCCGATATTCTTCAAGATAGGAAATATTTTGGGAAAGCTTAAGTCTCTTGGTTGGAAAGAAAAACTCTTGTTTTGCAAATGAAGCTTGGCATCGTGGTGGCCAGAGACTCTAGTGATCTTATATCATTATTCATATTGATGTGATGATATGGGCTTAAGAGGCTAGGTCACATCCCTTGTAAAATATGTTATATGTATTCTATATTCTTGACTAGACATTTCTTCATGTGAAGATGTATCAAGTGTACTCAGATATTCATGGTTGTCTATTTATTTCTTTATAATTGTGAAATTTGAGTTATTTAATGAATTTTGTGATGTCGTTTTGGGGTACGTCCTTACAAATGGTTCTAAGTAGTTGATTGATCCTACACTAGGTTGTAAACCTATCAATTGCAAGTGGTTATTTTGAAACAAGTATAACATAGCAAATGGATCACCTAAATATCGTTAAGCGTAATTGTTATAAAATGATATATTCAAAAAGAGGGCATATATTACAAAGAAATAATTACATATATAACAAAGTGGACTATTATTACTACTTTATTATCTCCCTTAGCACAAAATGGACAGAAAGATTGTACACTCTTGAATAATTATGTCAAAGAAATAGCATATATGACTTGGACAGGCTAATATGCAATCAAGATTCAAAAACACAAGTATACAAACTATTTAAATAATTTTATTGTTTATAGCATGTCCCAGGAGACTAGTACCAAAAACTCATCAAGAACCTCTTAAAGTTGAATTTTAAGGACTTTGAATTTGATGATCCAACCAATTTTGTCAAAAAAGTTGATAGTATAGTTGTATATATATCTAGTTTTTGTATGGATGATCTATTTCTAATTGGTAACAATGAAAATTATATTACCATTGTAAAAGTAGAATTTAAGAAAGGGCTTAAAATGAATGACTTCGGGCATTTTTTGTTACACACTTGATCTTATAATATACATAGTTTTCTGGAAATTTGGCTTATGGATACCTTCACTCTTAATTAACTTATATGATCATTATTATATTCTCATTTGGAGATTCATGTTGTCCTCCATGATATGTTTTGCAATCTAAGACAACCTAGGTGACATCCAAGACATAAAAAGGGTATATATAAGACCTAATCATTGGTTTATTATCATGATGTGTTCTTCTAAGATATTTTTAGAGGCTTGCACCCTCAAAGTGGCTTATTATTCTCAATTATTATCATGTAACTGCAACATATTCCGCTATTTTTCAATTTGGTACATGTATTTGTTACTACTTAGGTGATATTGAGATGATTCAAAATATCAAGTATATATTCATCACCTAACAAAACATATTGGTGAACTTCTAAGAAAATTTGATATGTCAAATTGTCAACCACTTACTATTCCTATGAAACAAAGTTTTAAACTAACATGAAATGACCCTACAACATTGGTTGGTGCAACTAATGTTGACGAGTTGTTGTAAGTTTGATTATGCAACAACAACAAGATCAAACATTTCTTTTGTTGTTATTCTCTAGATTCGAGCATCAAACCTAGACAAAATCATTAGTTGGCATCAAAAAGAGTTATTTGATATATGATAAGATAAGATAAGATAGATAAGATAAATTATTAATGTCCAACAAGAGACCATAAAGGGTCTAAGGGACTGGGAACATACAGAGCAAAACAACCAACAACAGAAGCACCAAACGTTGTCCGGGAAAGAACAATAGCAAGAAAGCAGAAAATAGAAGAACCAGGGAGAGCGCCTAGAGGCTCTTTCCAGGAGAGAAGTAATCAAGCACCAAAAGATACAATCTGGGACTAGAAGGATCCCCGGACCGTCTCTGAGTAACACTGGTGGTGGAGTGCTGCTGCCGAGTGTAATCTTTACAATCTCTACAAGGTCTCACAAGCCTGGTGTGTCCAGAAGAAGGAGGACCGAGAGGGCGCTTCGTGCCACGAGCAGGAGATGCTAAGGTGAAAAAGGATGTGATCAGATGATCAGATCTCTGTTCGGACAGGAACATAAGCTGGAGGTTGGAATGCCAAAGTCGTGTGGTCTCCTGAAGATAAAGAGAAAGGCACCGCTGATTGGTGTATCTAAAGAAGGAGGCAAGGGAACTGCACTCTCTGAATAGGCAGTAGAATCTCTCTCTGATCTTGTAACAAAATGGGACATCATAAAATGAAATGTGCCTCAAAATCGGTCTCCAACAAGGTGCAAAGGCAACAGATCCAGTCAACCCTGTCAATGTGGTGATCTGTCTGGATGCGGAGCCGGTGAGAGTTGACTCTGAAAGACCCCAAAGAAATACGGAGAGCGTGACTCCATCGGTAGGCTAGGTATGAAGGACACACAATGACCCCATCAAGAATCTTCATATAGTGCTCGGCATAGGAGGCCATCCTGGGATGAAGCCCTCCAGGAGGGTTGCACTAGGTCATGGTGATATACTGTCTATAGATGTCGATTCTCACGTGGTCATTCAACTCCTACTGAGAGGAGAGGAGGTGGGTGGGAGAATCTAGCACTTACTAATGGCCTCGTGTACCCCTTTTTCTTTAGTGGGATCATCACAAAGTCAAGTACGAAGGGCTGTGTCCCAATCATCACGCGTTGAGCCATGAGGGTTCCGATGGGTTTGATGTCGTGCTGGTCCGCTCCCAACAGGTTGAATGTCAGAGGCCACAGCGTGGGTTTCCCCAAATTTTTCCATGTCTCCTCCGGAAGTACATTTACTCCAGACCCTCCATCTACAATGGTGTATGTGAGAGTGGTGCCAAGGATACCCATCTCGACCACTGCTAGGTGGCGCCCACTATTCACGGTCGTCAACATAGGATCTGTGGTAAGACTTGGAGGAGTTTTAGGTACCTGATGAGGTTGTGATGGTGTCGTGTTAAGGATAGCCGTTCTTAATTGAGGTATGGTTTCTAGGAGGGCCTGGAGTTTTACCGACACTTCCGTCTGTAATAACTTCCTTAGGATGTTTTCATCCACCTTCGTGCGTGAGGAGCGGGTAGCTTCCTGGGTCTCTGTCTCCATATGGGGATCCAAATATGTGGCCTTCTTTGCTTGGCCCCTCGTAAGTACAAGCACGGTATTATCAATGTCTAAGAAGTTCACTCCCTTTGGACAGTGTGCATCGTCGTGGTCGCCGAGACCACACCAGCAGCATAACTTATGTGGGGTGTCACCCTTGTCACAATCCCTTGCAAAGTGGCCCCACTGATTGCAAGCTCGGCATTGGATCATCAACCGACCCTTCGGGTCATATTGTATTTGAGTCCTTGTGTTGGTGTTGTTGTTATTGTTATTGTTGCCCCTTCTGCCACTGCGTTGGTTGCCTCTGTACCCGCTCGATGTAGATGGTTGCTCCTGGGTAAATAACACATGTTGATTCCTTACTTTCATGTTGTATGGGCATTCCTTGGTGGAATGGCCAATGATTTGACAAATGTCACAAAATACATTTTTGGGGCACGACCCCTTTGTATGGCCGCTCTCCTTGCAATCCGTACACCACATGTCATCTTCCCCCTTGTTGGTACCCCCTTTCATGGTCTTGAACTCCTTCATCATTCTATCCATGTCCTTTTGGAGTGCCATGACTTTTTTCTTCGACTCGCCATCACTGCTACTGTCATCGTCCACAGTGTCATCTTCGTTGAAAGAAGACTTGCTTCTTTTCTTCTTGGAGGTCTTTTGTTCACTCTCTAAGTCCATCGCCCGGTTATAGGCATCTTCGTATGAGGTGGGGGCACTATCTTCATTTTCCTCCGTAGGTTCGATTTCAGGCCCTCCAAAAACCATCTTTTCTTCAGGCCATCCGCTAGCTGGCTCTCCATTTTTCTGACTAACTCCTTCAATCGGCGGCTATAGGCCCGCACAGTCTCCTTCTTGCCTTGTTTGGTTCCATACATTTATGAGATGATTTCATTATCGTCTCGTAAGAGCCTAAACTCCTTTTCGAATGCTTTCTTTAATAAGTCCCAGGTGTTCACTCCGGTTTTGTCTAAGTCGGAGTACCAGTCGATTGCTACCCCTCAGAGGGTTGCCAAAAATTGTCTCATCCATTCATCCTGGTCAGTGACTCCATTCGCGGACTAGATTGTCTGACATGTGTGGCAATGCCGAAGCGGATCTTCTTTTCCATCTCCATGGAATTTTGGCAACTTCTCCTTGTTGGTTGCCATGTTTACTTTTCTAGGCGCTGACTGTGTTTGCAGCACCGGCTGTGTTATAGGCTGAGATGGTACTGTCGATGTCGGTAGCCCAGAATTGTTTGGTACCGTACCACTTGATGTCCCTGAACTACTGGAATCGTCTAGGCCTCGTGGGCTACTGTGATACCCATGTCCCTCGGTCACTTCGATACTCACGGCGGCAACGGTATCCTGAGCCTCCCTTCGTGCGGCTTCCTCTTTTTCCTTCCTTCGGACTTCTCTTGCTTTCATTCGTGGGGTTAAGGTTAAGGACCCAAACAAGCTCCTTGTTTCCTCTAGGCAGTCCTCGTCACTTCTCCTAGCCTCTCGATCAGATACCTCCAGACCCTCGCCTTCACTTACTCCCTTCGGTAGTCCTTCGGCGCGTCTTCTGTATCTCTCCCTTCGCTCGGGTTCCTTCTTTCTATTTTTATTCAATTGGTTGGGCATGAATTCTTTGCTCACTTCTCCACAGGGCAATAATCAACACATCAATTTATTTTATTTTTCCTTCCCGAGTACGTCTAGGCAGTGGCGCCAAATGTTTACCTGTTGGGGTAACCTAGTTTACTGGTGCATAGACGTTGTACGGAAATACAAATACCTAAGATAGATCATAATCTTTATTAATCATTCGTAACTTCAGTACATTACAATAGCATCTCTCAAGATATCTTCGAAGAGAAAGTACATCGCTTATATAAAACCCGAAGGGATGTGACCAACCGTCAGTACCGATTCCCAACCGTCGTCCGATAGTAACTAAGTATCGTCAGCTACACATAATATAACTAACACAACATAAAGTAAGTACTACCGCTAACAGACCAGTGTAAGCTCTATCCTCTCATAATCAAATATACGACATTTTTTAGAACAACTAGAAAAATACTATGACTTATAAGCATTATTGAAAATTTGTACGAACATCAAACTTTATCCACATCTCTTCTACTTAATAATTAACCATCAATCAAAATAATAATAAAAAATTTAAATCTTTTACAATCTAACCAATCATATCGACAGAAATTTTCATTTGATTGAACACCATATAAAAGATGGCACTCTAGCATCAAATGAACTGCCACACTTAAAAATTGGATATTTTTGGCTTGTTGAAGGGAAGATATGTAGTTTTGATTGGTAGTTGATGGTGGTGGAGGGAATTTTTCTCTTGGTATACAAATTCTTAATGTCATCCATTGTTGTCAACGAACAATGCTTTCACATTTCAAAAGCTGTCATTATTTAAACTGTCTCGTCTTCTTTAACGTGTCATCGGCCGTGTTGCTGAAATAAAGTCCCACCTTCATCCTTATCGAAATCGATAAATTCAGCGAGCTTTTTGTTTGCCTTTCATAATAAAATAAAATACTTTTGATTTGTTATTTCCAGACATAAACCATATTAGCAATGACACATGACTTCATTAATCAGATGAATTATTTTCCTTAATGAATAATAGATTTTTATTTTTTTGTTTTTTAAATGATGGGTTATAGAGTTTGATGAGAAATTGGAGGAAACAAACTAAGCTTAGAGATAATTCTTATTGATTCATTTAATACATAGATGAAATTTGGATATGATGGTTGATATTTTTGAGTGTAATGTTTAATAATTTTTTACTTCAAATAAAATATTTAATATTTAAAAATTGCAAAATATTAAATAGTTCTTTGTATGTTTCAAATGTTTAGACTAAAATTACTATTAGAATAAACTTTTTAATCTATCTAATCTTTCTTTTGAATCATATGACCAAACCAGCTAAAATGTTGTTAGTTCCAGTTGCCTTACAAACTTCACCAACACTTCATTACATACTGTCATCTGACAGAAGGTTTTACATGATCAATTGATACCTTTTCTATAATTTTTATATTTTTTCACTCTAGAAATTTAAATAGATTATTTATATATGAAGTTTTTTCATTTGATATTATTTATTACAAAATATTTAACAACTCTTTATCCTTTTAAAATGTCAAGACTAAAAATATTATTAGTATAAACTCTCTAAATTATTTAACTTTTCTTTTGGAGTCATATGACCAAACCAGTCAAAAAGGCGTTGATTGTATTTGCCTCCAAAACTTCACGACGTTTCACTGACATACTTACACCTGTCAGAAGATGAAAATTGAATGGTAGAAGATTACGACTTCATAAAAGATGAAAATTGAATGGTAGAAGATCACTACTTCATAAAGCAAAAACTGAAAAATCCAACGGACTCTCTGACTTCACAAAAGTTAAAAATCTTTTGATCTCATTATATTTTCAGTTAAAAGATAAATGAAATATTAAATTGAACAGTAGATCAGAGTATTTCATACAACAAAACTTAAAAATCTAACAGACTACCTTTGACCTGAAAAACATTACAAATATTTTATTATATTCTATTCTTTAGGGGAAAAAAAAAAAATTCAAAGACTTTCTAACACATCATTTTCTCACTATAGTGAGTACATGCAGGCATATCTACATATAAAAAATCTATTCAACTGATTTGCAATCCAACCTTTCTGTTTGTTGATAAGACTCTGATATCTAAACAAGGAAATTGGGAATGGGTGTGATTGTTTGGTGGGTAACACGTCTAACGCACATATTTTGCTGCTGTCTTTTTCTGGTATTTGAGGAGATTCGTGGATGGGTGTGACAGTATGGGCAGTGGGGAATAATGGTAATGGAAAAGTATGTATATCACTGAATACAGTAATGGATCATTTTGTGACTGTCGCACCCATGCTCATTATGCCTTATTGTTGTCCTATCTACTATCTAATATGAAATTGGAAGAGTACAACATTGCCCATGCCTACAGGAATGCCAACAAAGCAACGAACTTCTTGGCATTGTATATGTGAAATTGAAATCCACATACCATGCCTATGAAACAAAGTTTAAAACTAAATAAGATGACTCTATAACATTGCTGGTGCAACCAAATAGTGATAAGTTGTTGGAAGTTTGATTTAAGCAATAACAACATGATTAAACATTTCTTTTGTTGTTAGAATCCTCTCTAGATTCGTGCATCAAACCTATAGAAAATCATTAGTTAGCAACAAAAAGAATTATTTGATATATCAAATTCTAGTAATACAAATGACTTACAAGATGAAAAATCTACTTGAAAATTTCTAATACATCTAGACTCAAAAATCATTTATTATATACAATATATTTTTGAACAACTAAAAAATATTATAACTCAAAGTATTGTTGAATGTTACCCACATCTCTTGAATTGATAATCAACAGTCTATCAAAACAATAAAAAGAATCAATCTTTTACAATTGAACAGAACACATTAACACAAATTTTCGGTGGATTGAACACCATATAGGAGCTGGCAATTCCGCATCTATCCTAGTTTGAACTGCCACAATTAAAGAAATGAAAAATTTTGAGTTGTTGAAGGGAAGATACGTAGTTTTGATTGGTAGTTGATGGTGGAGCAGGATAATTCTCGCCTTGATATTCAATTTCTTAATGCCCTTCATTGTTGTCAGCATTCAATGGACAGTGTTTTCGCATTTCAAAAGCTTTGTCTAGTCTTCTTCAACGTGTCGTCGGCTGTGTTGCAGAAATAAAGTCCCACCTTTTAATTTGCCTTTCATAGTAAAATACTTTTGATTTGCTCTGCCAGACATAAACCATATTACCAATCTCTTTCCAGTAATCAGTAGAGAATAATAGAACTAATTTGCCTCGTTTCTCTAAATGAAGAATATTTTTTTCATTTTTGTTCTGTAATGGATTATAGAGCTCGATCTGTAATATGGAAGGAACAATCGACATGACTAAATCCAGAGATAATTCATAGAATGATCTAGCAATTGGATGAAGTTTTGATATGATTAATTGATATTCTTGAGTGTAATAATTTATATTTGTCATTCTAATTTCATTTCATTATAAAGATTACAAGTATAAATTTGTTAAATTATTTAACTTTTTTTAAGATCATATGATCAAACCAATCAAAATATTGTTAGTTGTAGTTGCCTCCAACACATCACATACATTTGATTGACATACTTTCATTTGTCAGAAAATGAATGAGATATTAAATTGCGGAAGAAAATCAACATTGAAAAAGCAAAAATTGAAAGATTCCACAGATAATAAATTTGCCCAGGGCACGATGTCAGCCTCATTCAGCAAGACTTGGTCCCTAATGGGCTGGTTAAGAACCTTTCAAAGTCACCAGCAGACAAGGTCCATTGATACTGACTTTTTTTTAATCTTGTGGATAATAAAAATATTTTATTCTATTCTATTCTTGTGAAAATGAGTTACATTACATTTGTGAGGTAAAAAATTAACACCCATTAATCCAAGAATTTACTCATGTCAATTGATCTAGATTAAAAGTACAATTTTTAATAATTGTTCAACTCAAAAATATAAATATAGATTATTTTTAAATAAAGTTTTTTCATTGGAGGTTAAAGATTACAAAATATCTCATAACTCTAAAATGTTAAGGCTGGAACTACTATTAGTATAGACTTTCTAAACCCTACATACTATCTTTGATCTGGTAGACATTAAATATTTTATTCTTTCTATTCTTCCCAAAAAGAGTTTGATTCAATTTATGGAAGGAAAAAATTAGCATCATTAAATCTAGAAATAGTTCATGTTTATTGATCTAGCAATCAAATGAGATTTTCATATGATGGATTGATACATTATAGTGTAATTCTCATATATTTTATTTCAAAAATTTAAATAGATTTTTTTTATCAAGCTTGTTCATTTGATATTAAAGATACAAAATATTTAATAATTCTATCGTTTTAAATCTCTAAGACTAAACATATTACCAGTATAAAATTTCCAAACTATCTAACTTTTCTTTTGAATCATATGACCAAACCAGTCAAAAATGTGTTAGTTGTAGTTTCCTCCTAAACTTCATCAATGTTTCACTGACATAATTCTATCTGTCACAAGATGAAAATTGAATGTTTGAAAATCAGTACTTCATAAAGCAAGAACTGAAAATCTAAGAAAAATATGTTATAAATCTTTTGGTCTCATTACTTCACAGCACCATCATATTTTCATCTGCCAAAAATGCTAAAGTATTAAATGAAAAGTATTAAAAGAATAGTACTTCATAAAACAAAAATTGTAAAATCCAAAATAGGTAACCTTTGACCTTAAAAATATCTGCATATACAAATAATGTAATCTCCGTAAAAACAAAAAATCCTATTCAACTGACGTGCAATCCAACCTTTCTTTTTGTTGAAAAAACTGGCAGCTATGTGAATGCAAATATCTAAACAAGGAAATTGTGAATGGCTGTGATTGTTTGGCCGGTAACACTGACGCACATATTTTACTGTCTTTTTCTGGCATTTGAGGAGAGTCATGGATGGGTGTGACAGTATGGGCAATGGGCAATATTACTCATTCATTTAATGGGTAAAGGAAAAGTCTGTACATCATTCAAGACTGGATGACGCCTCTGTATGCAGCATACAGTAGTGGATCCTTAGTAAGACCCTTGCTCATTATGCCTTGGTTGTTCTATCTATTATGACATTTTTTCAAATTTTCTATTAAGATTTCAAGTGGTAGTTCTTAAAAAAAGTTATTAGATCAATTGTGCAACTTTATTGATTTTAATAGGAGGTGATTATTGAGACATTTATGCATAAATTCTAAATCAATTGTGCAATTCTTTTGGTTGTAAAAGTGAGTGAATAATGGGGCGATAGAGAATAAGTTTCATACAACACTTTGAAATGACAACAACATTTGTAAATACTACCCAGAAGTTAGAATAATAGCTATAAGCATTTAAGTTGCTTATGAAGACAGCCAAAACAATCGTCAAAACCTGATATATATCAAAAAGAGTTCTTTGATATATATGAAGGAAAATAAAAACTATGGGGTCAATACTCCAATGCAACAAATTTCACATTGATTAGATATTCAAATTTTAGTTGTACAGGTGACTTGGAAGATGGAAAATCTACTACGACTTTTCTAATGTATCTAAAATCAAGAATGATTTCTAAATAAACTAAGACTAAAATATGCAACAATTTTGGTACAACTAGAGAAATGTTATGACTTAAAAACGTAAGTTATAAATTTTTAGGAACATCAAATTTCACATTAATTACATATTCCAATTCGTATTATGTAGGTGCCTGGGAAGACATCAAATATACTTCGAGTTCCCTAATGCATTTAAGATCAAGAATCATTTCTTAAAATCTAAAAAGTGAGAGTGTGAGCTCTATCCTCTATATAATCAAATATACAGTAATTTTTTAAACAACTAAAAGAGACTATTGATCGAATGTTGGATGGGAAAGGAAATGCGCTCTGCTCTGTGCTCCGCGTAGGCTAGGGCTTTGTGCCCTAGCGCTGTCCTTTCCTGCTCTGTCTGTTTCGTGCGGCTGTGTGGGAGCGTGCGGGCTGCTGTCGGAGGTTGTTAGCTTGGTTTGGTAGTGCGCTGGGGTTTGTGGGGAGGCGTGGTTTTGGCCTTTCACGGCATTTCTGCGGACTTTGCAGGGGCTCGGTGTTATTCAGAGGTGTGCGAGGGCTGGGTGCTGCTGGGTGGATTTGCTACGAGGGAGCTTGTTTGTTGGGCTCTTATGGCCGCGAGTGGGGTTTCCAAGAGTCATTTGTCATGAGTATGGTCATTTACAACGCCAATGCCCTCAAGCCTCTAAAGGCAATGGTACTCCTGGCGGGTTCTCGGGCCCAAGGATGGCTAATGATGGTAAGGGGAATGGTCAAACTGTTAGTACTGGAAAAGGGAAAGTTCAGACTGATAGTACTGGTAAAGGGAAAGCTCAGATGAATACTTCAAGTCAGTGGCAAGGGCCAACAAACACTACTGGTCCTGATAAGGATGGTTTTATCTCTGCTCGAAACCATGCTAAGGGGAGGGGTCAGAAGCGACCTCATCTAGATCGGCAAGTGGACTCAGGGTTCAATCGATTTGAGGTGCTAGACAACATGGTCATAGAAGAAGGCATTCCTGCAGATGCTCAGTGTGGGTTACTGGCTCAGATGGGAGGAGTTCTATTCTTACTGGCAACCAAGATGTTGTAGTTCAGCAGAAGCCGGAGAACCCTATTGGCCCCTGAGTCTGGTGCCCTTGTGGTTTCTCCTGCTCCACAGGAAAAGGATATTCTTCTGGCAGATTTGGTCAAAGATGTGTTTTCCCCTAGTAAAGGAAAGGGATCTTCTCTTTCTTTTGGCCTAATGCAAAGACCGTTTAAGAAAGTCTCTTTTGCTACTCCCTCAAGAGTTGGGCGAAAGCAAGATCAGGAAAAAATTAAACTTACAGGAGATTTACTGGTAGAGGTTGGGGTCGTAAAGACCATGGATGAACATTTCCCCCACTCTACTCAATGATTATTTTCTCATGGAATGTGAGGGGGTTGAATAGCATCCCTATCTACAAAAAGCTATTCATGAGCTGGTGGCTGATCATTCTCCAGATATCCTTTGTATCCAGGAGACCAAGCTTTCAGTGGATTCCATGTTTAGATGTGCTCCTAATATTTGGTTTCTGGGGCAATGTCAGTGTGTTGGTGCTTTGGGGAGCTCTAGTGGTCTTACCATTTCTTGGGATCCTAGGAAAGTTACGCCTCTCTACTGGATCTCTTGCCACTCGGCTCTCTCAATGGTGGCCTCTTCTCTGGAAACTAGAGAGATTATTCTTGTTACTAATGTGTATGCCCCTATTGATCTCCCTAGCAAGATTAAGCTCTGGACACATATTAGGCATGTCAGAAGCTGTCACCCATTCTTGCCATGGATTGTGGCCGGGGATTTCAACTCTGTCATTAGTCTAGAGGAGAAGCGGGGTGGGCTGCCTCGCTTGGGTCCTTCTTCTGAGATTCTTCGAGAAAATATGGATCTTTTACATCTCTCTGATGTCAAACCTCTTAATGGGCTCTTTACATGGAACAATAGAAGGGTTGGAGATGATGCCATCTCGGAACGCTTGGACAGGTTCCTGGTTTCCTACTTTTGGAATTGTGGCTCTCTTTCTCTCTTCTGAAATTCTTGATTGGAGAGGCTCTGAACACTGGCCTATCAAGCTCACGGCTAGTTATGTTGTTGTCCCCAAGAAGCCTCCCTTTAAGTTCCAACTGATGTGGCTTCGAGACTCTTCTCTCCATGATTTAATGGTTCACTGGTGGAGACAGGGTGGCCCTGCCTATGGCACTGCTATGTTCTCCTTCTCTAAAAAATTATAGTATGTCAAAAGGAAGTTAAAGAATTGGAACAGGACTTGTTTTGGTAATCTCCACATCATGAAGAAGAGGGCTTAGGATCGTCTGGATGTTATTACTAGGAAGATTCAGGATTTGGGTTTTTCTGAAGCTCTTCGCATAGCGGCATCCCAAGCTTTTAGTGATTTAGCAGAGTGGGATCTTACAGAAGAAAATTATTGGAAACAGAAAGCTCGAGTTGACTGGCTTCAACAAGGGGACAAGAACACCGTATTTTTCCATAAATCTGTGTAGGCTCGACGTAACAGGAGTTACATTTATTCTCTTGTTACTTCTGATGGGACGCATCTGACCTCCTCTCAAGCTGTGTCCAGGGAAGCTATTCAGTTTTACTCTGCTCTCTTTTCAGATGACTTGCCTCCAGCGGAGATTGAGGAGAATACGATCTTGTCCTGTAATCCCTCTGTTGTGACCGGGGAGATCAATGACTCTCTTATGCGGCTGATTTGTATGTCTGACTTGGAGGAGGTGGTCTTCAGCATGCGTAAGGGCAAAGCTCCGGGGCCTGATGGCTTCCCTATTGAATTCTTCAAGGAATTTTGGGATATTATCAATCAAAACCTTTTGGATGTGGTTCAGGAGTACTATTCCAACAAAGATATGCTCCGGGCTTTGAATGCTACGTTCCTAGTCCTTATTCCGAAGAAGGAAGAGGCTAATCAGCTGGACTTCTTTCAGCCCATTGCTCTATGTAATGTGGTCTATAAAATCATTACTAAGCTCCTAGCGGAGAGGCTTAAAGTTTGGCTTCCCATGGTTATCTATGAGGAACAAGGGGGTTTTGTTGTTGGAAAACAAATTTTGGATGGGGTGGTTATTGCTTCTGAAGCCATTCACTCTATGTGTATTCTAGAGAGTGCACCATGTTCATCAAGCTCGATATGGCTAAGGATTATGACAGAGTCAATTGGGGTTTCTTGCAGAAAGTTCTTCTGGCTTTTGGCTTCAGTCAGGAATGGGTTAGCTAGGTTTTGATCTGTGTTACTACTCCCTCCTTCTCAGTCCTTCTTAATGGTGAACCGTTTGAGTTATTTTGGGCCTCTAGGGGTCTTCGGCAGGGAGATCCTCTTTCTCCTTATTTGTTTATCATTATGGCTGAGGGACTTGGCATACTTATCAATTCTAATGTATCCCAAAATCTTATTCAGGGCTGGCGATGAGGAAATGGTCTGCCCACTCTTTCCCACCTCTATTTTGTTGATGATACGGCCCTTGCTGGGAGAGCTCAGATTCGGGAAGCTGAAGCCTTTTGGCTCACTTTGGATACTTATTTGGCTGCCTCAGGTCATAAAATCAACGACCACAAGTCCTCTATTTTTTTATTCAACACTCCTGAGCCTATTCAGCGGAGGATTGCTAATATCCTAAGATTTCAGATTGAGTCTCTCCCTCTAGCTTACTTGGGTGTCCCTATTGTGGTGGGAAGACAGCCCAGGCTTTTCTGGCAGAGCTTGCTCGACAAGCTTCGACAAAAAGTCAATCATTGGACTCATAGGTGGCTCTCTACTACTGGCAGGGTGACTCTCCTGCAATCTGTGATCCAGGCCCTTCCTATATACAAAAGCATGGTTCAGGCTGTCCCGGCGTATTTTCTTAAGGAATTTGATGCTCTTTCTCGCCAATTTCTTTGGAGCAATAATTTGCAAAATTCTAAATGGAGCCTCATCAATTGGGATACTGTCTGCAGGCCAAAAAAGGAAGGAGGCCTCAGCCTTCATTCTGCTATCTTGTGCAGTCAAGCTCTTGCTGCCAAGCTCTATTGGCACTGGTGTTCCAGTCAGTCTCAGCTTTGGGCCCGTATCTTATCACACAAGTATTTACCTGGCATTGAACCTTCAGATGTTTCCAGGTTTCCTCTAGAGGGAAGAGGCTCTATGGTGTGGAATACCCTCAAGATTGGTGCTCACCTGGTGAAGAGAAGTCTTTTTTGGATCTATAACAGAGGCACTGAGGCTTTGTTTTGGAGTGATCCCTGGAATGGGAATCCTCCTCTCTTGTCCTATCATCCACACTTACAGCCTCTTTGTGATTTTTTCCTTTCTGCTAGATGGAATAAGGTGGCTCATTATAATGAGGCTCATAACCTGGGCCTTGTTGTTGGTTACAGATGGAAGCATTCTTTTGATTGGCCACCGGGTGGTTCTCACGGGGATTGGTTGAAGCTTTCTTAGATCTTGGCTTCTAGGGAGTGCAGCTCTCTGCAGGAACCTGGTGTTTTGGCTTGGGGAGGTGCTTCTTCTAGCAAGTATTCTATTTCTTCAAGGTACCTTGCACTGACTAAGCAACTGTTTGGCGAGGTGGAGGTTTCTTGGTGGAAGAAAGCTTGGAATAGCTTTTCTTGGCCTAAGTGTAACTTTTTCCTCTAGATTCTAGTTTACAATCATTGTCTTACTTGGGAGAATCTTTGCAAGAGAGGCTTCCACGGGCCCTCCATCTGTGTCTTATGCCAAAATAGTGAAGAGACTGTTTCTCACCTTTTTTTCCAGTGCTCCTTTGTCAAGCAGATTTGGCACTTCTGGTGGAGTGTGTGGGGATGCTCGTGCTGGCATGTTTCTTCCTTGTCTGAGTTCTGGGACCGTCTGGGCCATCCCCCTTCCAAGACCTCTTTTCTTCAGGTTGCTTGGACTATTGGCCCTTCCTTTATTTTATGGCATGTTTGGCTTGAGAGAAATAGGAGGATCTTTCATGATGTGCAGCTGAGGATCAGGCACCTGTGGGGGAAAATTGCTCATTCTATTCATGAAACACTCCTAGCAAAATGTGACTTTTGTGGAGGTTTGGAACCTGGAGATGCTAGTATTTACTCTCGCCTTTCCTTTCCTCTTCAGGGCGGTGCTCCCTCTCTGCCCCACATACGCTCTAGGAATAGAGCTAGGTAGCGCTCTTAGTGTGTTAATCGTGAGGGGCATTGGACTCCTCCCCAGTCTGGAGTTCTTAAAATCAACACTGATGGTTATTCTTGGGGAGATCCTTGACCGGCTAGCATTGGGGGAGTTGGGCGTGATAGCTCTGGTGATGTTCAATTTCTATTTTCTATCTACAAGGGTTACCATACAAATAACCTCATGGAAGCCCTTGCTATCTTGGTTGTAGTGGAACAGTGTTGTCAACGTGGCTGGAGAAGAATTACCCGTGAGACAGACTCGCAGGTGGTAGTGAATTTATTGAATAGACGGAACCTTGTGGATGTGGATTGGCATTTGGCTCTAGTTATTCAACAAATCATTCAGTTATGCAATTCTTTGGAATCTGTTTCTTTTATGCATATCCCTTGGGAGTGGAACGGTGTAGCTGATTGCTTGGCTAGATGGGCTTCTGAGCATGCGCTGGATTGGAATATTTTTGATCATAGGATGCTTCCCCCTGATTTATCTCATAAGCTGGCTTAACTTGTTTACCAGGATAAAGCTCTTTAGTGCTCTTTGATTCTTCTGTTGTTGTGTTCTCTTTGGTATTCAATAAAATTTTTACCCCTCTTTTAGTGAAACAACTAAAATATATAATGACTTATAAGAATTCTTGAAAATTAATAATAACATACAATTTCATCCACATGTCCTCTAGTTGAAGATCAGCCATCAATCAAAACAAATTTAAAAAAAAAAATCAATCTTTTACAAATGAACCAAACACACATTTTCATTTGATTGAACACCATATAAAAGATGAAATCCATCATCAATCCTAGGTTGACCTAATGAACTGCCATAATTAAAGAAATGGACATTTTTGGGTTGTTGAAGGGAAGATACGCAGTTTTGATTGGTAGTTGATGGTGGAAGAGGAAATTGTCGACTTGGTATTCTTATTCTTAATGCCCTTCCTTGTTGTCAGTATTCAATGGATCGTGTTTTTGCATTTCAAAAGCTTTTTCATTATTTAAAACTGATAGCTGTAGAAATTAAGTCCCATGTTCATCCTCATTGAAAACGATAAATTTTCCCAACCTTTTAATTTGCCTTTCATAGTAATATACTTTTAATTTTCTCTACCAGACATAAACCATATTACCAACTGACACATGAATTTATAAATGAGATGAACTGTCTAAATATCTTGTTAGTAGTCAGTGTAGATAATAGACTCAATTAGCCTCATTTTTCTTAATCAATAATAGATTTTTTCCTAATCTATGGATTATAGAGTTTGATCTGTAGAGTTTGAAAGATTTAATAATAGATATACTTGAAAATCAGAAATTGAGAAGAATATTTTTCATTCACTTAATTTACTATGAAACTGTACAGGTACATATACATATTCTAGATCCTACAATCAAGTTGTGTGCCTTATTGATTTAGGAAAGAGTGCCTTATTGATTTAGGAAAGAGTCTGAAAATTAGTTTAGGAAAGAATCAGAGTATTGATTTAGGAAAGAATAAGAAATTAGTTTAGGAAAGAATCAGATATCAATATAGGAAAGAATCAATCCAATATCACAACACTCCCCCTCAAGTTGGTGCATAGATGTCACACATGCCCAACTTGCCCAAAAACATTTAGGACACTCGACTTGAAACTGCTTTGGTGAGAATATCAGCCAACTGATCCTCTGACCGAATCTTAAGCAGCTCCACAATCTTCTCATCCAACTTCTCTTTAATGAAGAATCTGTCTACCTCCACATGCTTTGTACGATCATGTTGAACCGGATTATGAGCAATATCACAAGCTGCTTTATTGTCACAATATAG
>MU224190.1:795422-814871 GCA_018584345.1 Thuja plicata | reverse complement strand
ACCCTATTCCTAACCTAAATCCTACTATAATTATAATCCAAACGCAAACTCTAACCCTAACCCTAACCATAATTCTCCTCATAATCATGACCTTAAACCTAACCTTAACACTAAGCCCTAACCCTAACCATAATGATAAATCTATACCAAAATCTAACCCTAATGCTAACCTGAACCATGATATAAATTGTAATGCTAAATGCTAACCCTAATCAAATTAATTAATTCAACATGTTATACGCGCTGCAGCTGCTACTAGCTAATATAGACTCTATATTTAAAATACGCCTAGATGCATCGAGGCGTTGAATTTTTTCATCATTCACCTTTAATAAACAAATTCAAGTTGAAAAAATTCAATGCCTTGATGCATCTCGGCGTATTTTAAATATAGAGTCTATATTAGCTAGTTAATCATAAATTGTATAAAAAAAATATGTAGTAGATCAATGGAGCTTAGCAAAGTTAACTATAATGATTATTAGTGCTCTTTCTACAAATATTTGGTTGCATTGGAAAAGCTTAAAAGCTTTTATCTTTTTGCATAAAGGTTGGAACAAATCCCTATTAAAAATAAGAGGAAAATAATTTGGAATGAATGATCAAAAATTAGTTAGAAAATTAAGTGGGTTTGATTTTTGAGTTTGTGAAAGATGAGCGGAAAGAGATTTTAGAAAAAAATAATTTGGAATGAGTGGTTGAAATATGACTTGGTAGCTAAGTTCTTGAAAGATGAGGAGAGAGAGGTTTAAAAAGGAAATGGAAATGGAAATGGATCTTTTCACTGTCCACAGGTGATATGTTTGTGGGTCTACATATGACTAATAGTAATATGAGACTAGGTATCTTGTACTCCTTGCAGGAGGCACCTAACTATCTTGCAAATGAGATGTACATACCTTACACATTATAAGATTTGAACCAGAAAATAATGGCAAGAACGGCCAAAATCCAGTTAGAAAATTAAGCAGGTTTGGTTTTTAAGTTCTTGAACAGTGAGGGGAAAGAGGTATAGAAAAAAGTAATGTGGAATAAATGGCCAAAATCCAAGTAGAAATCCAAGAAATCTTGGTTTTTGAGTTCCTTGAAAGATGAGGGGAAAGAAGTTATAGAGAAAATTAATTGGTAATGTATGGTCAAAATTCAATTAGAAAATTAAGTAGGTTTGGTTTCTAAGTTTTGGAAGAATGAGCGGTAAAAGGTTATAGTGAAAATAATTTGGAATAAATGGGAAAAATCCAATTAGAAAATCAAGAAGGTGTGGTTTCTCAATTCCTAAGAGATGGGGGAAAAGAGGTTAGAGAAAAATAATTTGGAATCAATGAGCAAAATCTATTAGGTTTAGTTTCTAAGTTCTTGAAAGATGGGGAAAAGGCAATAGACAATATTTTGAAATGAATGGCCAAAATATGAGTAGAAACTCAAGTAAGCTTGGCTTTTCAGCTCCAAAAAATGAGGGGAAAGAGATTGGAGGAAAATAAATTGGAATAAATGGTTGAAATCCAATTAAAAAATCAAGCAGGCTTGATTTTTGAGTTCTCAAAAGATGAGGGGAAAGAGGTCATAGGAAAAATTAGTTTAGAATAAATGGCATAAATTCAATTAGAAATGAATTAGGTTATGTTTCTAAGTTATTGAAAGATGAGGGGAAAGAGGTTATAAAAAATAGGTTTTGGAAAGGATGGCCAAAACCCAATTATAAAACCAACTAGGCTTGGTTTTCGATTTTTTAAAAGATGAGAGGAAAGAGGTTGATTCTTGGATTGAGAAAAGCTTTGATGTAAAGATATATTTTTGAGATAAAAAAAACCTAAAATGGCTCAATGAAAGTGATTTTCATACAAAGTTATTTCAATCTCTAGATGTGAGATTTTATTTTTAAGTTGGAATTAGAAGGGTGACAAGTTACAAATGATAATAAGACCATTAAGAGATTTGATTTCCTTGTGGAACAATATATTAATCGAAGAAGTGGATAGAACAGAAAAACAAATCTAAGACCTTATTAATAGTTCTTTTGGTTTTCCTGTGGAACAATATGTTAAATGGAGAGGTGGAAAAGGAAGAAAAATGTAATAACCCTTGCCAAAATATTAAATGAGATTTGGAGACTTTCTCTCAACTTCTATTTTAGATTTGCAAGAGTTGGAAAATAAAGGAATAGGGTAAACTCAAATGTTCATAAAACACACCAAACTAAAATGAACCTTGTTCAACTGATGTAGAATATCCATTATGGATTTTAATATGGTTTTTACAGCATATTTGTTACTAAATACATCTAGTTACATAAATATACATATGTTGCAAATTAACTCAAATGGAACCCCCAAATTGGAGCTCCAACACAAATAGAAACAACTTCTTCCAAATAAACTATTTAAACTTAGAAATATTCTAATCAATAAAATATATGAGAATACATTCTAGAAATAGAAAAAACATGGTCTGAAGGCTTCCAATGGTTTATCGTAACTCAGCAATGCTAAGAACACAAAATACAACAAAATCTAGGGCTATCCTACAAGACACAAATAAAAACTGAGAGAAACATTACAGTATGTACAATGGTAGTCTCTATGTGAGACAACACCATAATGAACTTATGGCTCCCATCATTGGTCCAACTAAAACCCTCAATCATATCATTCTTGAGCCTCCTCCTCTATAGGTTTGATAGACTCTAAAGAAAAACAAGTTGATCAAAAAAATAGCAAGTGAATGAATGAATAATGGGAACCAAAGCCAAATTGATATCAAACATATTCAAGCGCATATTTGGATGCCCAAACCATTCCAAAGAGGAAAATACTTTGCATTCCAAAAATGTAACTCCTCTTTTGCATTTTCTTCACCTCCTAACTCTGCCCTTTGCATTTCACCATTTGTCGTGTTATCAAATAATTTTGATTGTCACTTGACATTGTAAAATAAGTTTTCCCAATTTCCCATGCCATAATTACGAAAGTAAATTAATTTGAGAATCCTTTAGGAATTAAATAATATTTTTTATTTAAACTTGACATAAAAATAGATATAATTTTATGGGTTATACACTGTTGTTGATTTAGTAATTTTGAATAACCGGACTTACTATAAATAGTAAGTGTTATTTCTGGAAAGAGGGCATGACAAATATTCCCTCCTAAAGATTTTTTTTCCTCAAGAAATGAAGATTAGGATGATTTAGAATTTCTAATCTTTCTCATGTTGCAATCTTCAATTTGTAAATCATTCCATTTGATTATGTGGTGCATTTATTTCTAAGCTTCTTCTCCATTGTTTCCAAAATATCCTCAAAATTCAAAATCAATTTCCTGACATCATCTAATGGTAGTAAACTAGGTGAAGTTACTACTTTCTATCCAACCGCCTTCTTGAGATTTAAAACATGGAAAACATTTTAAATTTTATAATTTGGTGTCAATTCCAGTTCATATGTTGCCTCCCTTACCTTTATAATCATTATATAAGGTCGATAAAACTCGGGTTTAACTTTCCTTTATCCATTTATTTTCAAAGAACTTGGTTTCTATGGTTGTAATTGTTGGAGTACAATACCACCGAGAGGAGGGTGAATCAGTGGTATATCAATTTCAATAACAACTTAAATAGTCTTTATACCAAATTGAAACATAACAAATGTGAGGACTTCAAGAACTTTTTGATCAACCCAATACATGATCAACCATAATAAATGTGATCTGAAAGATACATAATGGATAAGTGTTCATGCAGACCAAATGACCTTAAAAATTGAATGACACATGATGACCATATTAACATGGGAGTCAAACACATCAGAGATAACAAAAAAACATAACACAAGAAATGTCCTGAGTAGAAACTATCTGGGGAATAAAACCACTCAAAGTTGACTCACTATCGTATTAGAAATCATCTTTTTAAATTCCTCATTGACTAATGTGTCTCACTGATAAATACAAATGCCTCACTGCATGGTATGCCTCACTAGCAAAGAAATGTGCCTCACTAGATTTATACCATCACTCTTTACTATCTCAAATTCATTACAAAAATAACACAAAGTACTATTTATGTTCCTTTAAAAAACATATTCTGGTCTCACATGACCTTAGAGTCAGAACCATATGTATACAATATCGATCTCAAGATCTCATCCAATGTCTTAATCTCTGAAAGAAAATTATTCTCAATACATCTCTTTCTTTGTACTGAAGTATGATAAGGATATGTCCATTTCTTCTTTTTTTTATATCACACATCCATCTTGCTCTGTATATATTTTTCTTTTGTTCACACAATTCCCACACACTCTGCTTGATTTTTAGAACCATATAAAAATGTTTTTTGTCCACAACTGAATCAAAAAATTCCATAAGAAACTGATTAATGAACTGACATAATTGAACAACTTCCTTTTAACAAAATGAACTTGTAAAATGAATAGTTTTCAACAATAATAGTTCCATATGTACGGAGACCAAGAAACTATATCGAGAAGAGCTAAACTTCAACAAAAAGGCTGATTGAATTACAAGAACCTTAACCCTTAACAAAATCTCATAACAATATTAGAATCAAAAAGGGTTTAAATAAATTGAACAATAATATCACAAAAGAAGCCTGTGAACAGGTATATCAAACACCCTTAACAATTTCCTAATGCAAACAGTTAAATAAAAATGACCCATACAAATTACCACGAGCAAGAGTAAGACAAAATATCAAACCCTAACAAGGGCACAAAAACATATATTCTATCTCTATTTTTTGCAGAAAATCAACGAGCACCACAGATAAACAAAGCTTAATCCTCATTCTTTGTTTCATCTCTCTGTAGGATTTTGGTCATTGCAAATAGTTCTCCATCTACCCATGTGCTATTTTGTCTTATGTAGCTATTTGATACTTGTAGACCAGTGGGTTCATTATTTTTCCAAGATCTAGGGTGCATACCCAGGAACTTATGCATAATGTGTATATACATATGTATTAAAAGTGATCCAAATCAGAATGCCTTAGTCCTATCTCTCTTTATTTATTTCACATTCGCCATGAACTATTTTGCAATAAATTTGCATAGGTTATAGTTGACATTCTCCTTTACCATCATATATGCCATCATTATAACAACAATAGAAACTAAGTTAGGTCGGCTTCTATAATGAAGTTTGTATCCAAGAATTGTCACAACTAGTCTAACATCTTTCTGGAATATGTCAACCACTGTCATTTCCCGCTTATCCCATTTCAAGTGGGTTAGGTTTTCCACCTGCTTCTTGGTGTTCTTCTCTGCAACAGGGACGACTCCATAGGCATCCAGAGCAGTAATGTCATGGATAAACTCACTAAAAATCTTCATAGGAAGCTCACCAATCCAAATGAATTGGTCGTGTACTCTAGTCTTGACAAGATTTTGAACCATTCTTCTTCGTCAAACTCATGCATTTCTGTCATTTTCATTATGCTGAGATTCTCAAGATGAGAAAACTCATCCATCCACTTTCCATCCTCTTTAATCATAGCCTTCATTTCCTTGAAGATCTCAAAATCTCATAAGGATTCATACTTGCAATGGATATAATCCTTAATATCCTCTACGTCAAGAAATTCGTAGGGCGTTTGAGAAAATGTGCCTTCTGGATCATCCTCAGTGGATTTGCAAGGATGTCTCTTAAACTTGTATGTAGGTCTCTCAGAAAAATCAAATATTATCAGTGTATCCATATTCACAATTTGTGAGTGATCTAAATACCTTTTAATTGTTGATTCTGTGAATTTTTGCTTCATCCAATCGCTCAATGCTTTGGCTTCTTTGATCTTCTTGCTCAAATCTTTTTTCTTCTTCAAATATTCTCTTTGAATGATGATTAGATAAGTTATTTTGTTTGTCCTTATACTTTGATGTGTAATGAAATGATATAGCTCCCCATAAACTCATCTTTGCAAATGATACATGAAACTAACAATCTGGCTATCACAATATATAGACTATAAAGCTATGCGATCATAGATACATGTCCCATAACATTTATACATACCCTCCCTAATCTCACAAGAGCTTAATCTTAATAAACAGGGGCTGGATTGATTTATGATGTTTCTTTCCAGTGCTCCCCCTAAGGCCATGCTTGGCCATCTAGGTTGATGTAGCAATGTTAGCATCAGGCGAAGACTTAGTAGCATCTACTGACTCTCCCTGAACCATTTCCTCACTTGGATCCTTTACCTTCCATACCTTATAACTGTTCATATCTCCTGCTTTCCTGAAATGACTTTTAAATTCATCCATGCAGTCTGCAATACTCTTACCAGTATTACCAATATTCTTCTTTACAACAATAGGTGGAGGTCCACTTTTTTTCATAGTTCCATTGTATCTTCAAAACTTCGCTCTGTGTCCTGGATTATTACATTTGTATCATGTAGGAGGTGGTATGTTCTAATTAATCCGCAACTTACAATACTTTGCGATGTGCCCAAAGTTATTGCACTTATAACATGTGATCTTGTATAGTCGGATAATGGAAGCACTTCCATTGTAGATTGGTTTAGCCTTCCGAGTAAGTGGTTTTGGGGTCATGTCAAGCACCTTGAATGGGTTCCTAATTTAGACTTGGCTTTCCCCCTATTCCTCCCCAATTCTCCACCTTTCTCTAGCCAATTTCTAGCATTCTGGACTACAAATCTGATATCTTTGACCTCAGGGTCAGGGTCAAACTTTTGGGTCTATGTTGACCTCAACCCTGACCTAGTTCAAGGTCGACCTCACCCCTGACCTAGGTCAAGTTTGACCTCGACCTTGACCTAGGGTCCAGATTTCAGGGTCCCACAGTTTCCGGATGTTGGTCTTTGAAAAATTTAATTCTCGCTTCTTGGTCAGTTTTTTCGGGTTCTTTTGCAATGATTCCTAAATTATATTTAATATAGGTCCTCTCCTATGGATAAAGGCTCTAATGGGAATTTAATTCTCCTATGTCGGCCTCCTTAGAATATTGTCCCCTAATTTCATATAAAAGGGAGCATTTCTCCTCTCATTTTCTCTAAGTCCTCTATCTAAGCATGATCAACCATTAACTAGGTGATACTAGGCATCCTTGAGAAATTGAGAAGCATTTTCAAGTGAAGTTCAAGAAAGCAATCAAGCAAGATTTGAAGCAAGAATTCATCCATCATCAAGCATTCAAGCATCCATTCATCAAAGAGATCCATGGGAGGCCATTGAAGGAGTCAAGCCACATAGTGCCCTTTTTGGTGATCTCTCCATCCATCTTCTTCCAAGCCTCTTCATACTCATGAACCCATTCAAGATTTGGCATTGGAGATCTACAATAAATTTATTGAATACATCCTACATTCTAAATTCTAGATCCATTGGTGCATACATACTTGTGGATTCAAGGATTTGAATCCTCCACAAGGACTTTTACAAGCAAGGTGAATTTATGCATTTACTTTGTTTACTTCTGCAAATTCAATTATATATTTGAGGTTAATTCCAAAACCTAGGTTTGACCAAGGAAAACCCCTCCCCCTCAACAAACAAATCTCCTTTTTATTGTAGGTACAGGTTCAGGACTGTAGATTTGAGCTCAGATCTGGATACCCTTTTCAGCAAACCATCGGGATCCGCGAACAAATTTTTTGTCAGACCTGTGCAGGTCAAGGTCGAGATTATTGGGTCAGGGGTGAGATTAGTGGGTCAAGGTCAACCTTTTTCATAAGACGGTGTTGGATCGGAAAAATATTTTTGGGTTTTTTATCTCTGCTTTCCGGTTCCGGATCATACTTTAGATTTTCCAGAAACAGAGTATAGACTTCAGAAAACAGCATTCTTTGATTTGCAATTCTTCAAGGTTAGTACTTCCTCTCATCCTTTTCAATTATTTATATATATCATATCTCCTTAATAATAAAAAGGAATTTAAGATCTTCTTCCTCACTCTCATTTCCAAATGGTTGATTCATTTGTGCATTGATCCTTCTATAGGGTTAATCAATTTAGATCTTTCATTTGTGCATTTGGGGATAAAAGAGGAACATCTTATCTTCCTTCCCCCTATATTCTTAATCACATCACATAAATTGCAAATTAAATGTAAATGTTAAGGAAATATAACACCCCTAATCAAATCAGCACATATCACCAATTTTCTTCCTTTACAGATCTTAGCTGATATTTCTTCTCTAATGTAATCTTTCTTGGTTCTTGATTGATTAGGTTTCCTGCATTCTGCCTTCTTGTGTCAATATGAATTAAAATTGAAATAATAGCCAAAAAATGGTTTGTAAGGAATTTTACCTCTGCAATCTCTCTTCATATGTCCAATCTTGTTGCATCCAAAACTTCTACCTCTGAAAGGTCTGATCTGCTCTCTAGGTTCTTCATGATTAGTTCTTTCTTTGTCAGTATTCACTTGAGATTTTTCTTCCTGAGTCTTTGAAATTTCAGCTTCATTGAAGCCAACTCCATTCATGTCTCCTTTAGGTTTCTGTCTATCTCTCTACTCATTAATTTTATCACTTCTCATATGAAGTTTTTCAATATGTTTCTTAGCGTCAACAAGTTCTCCCTTTATGATCTGATTGTATTTATCAAATTCTAGATATTTGTTCTTATAGTCATCAAGTTCAATTTTCATTTGTCCCATCTGAAAATTAGCTCCGTTTAAGGTTTCTTCAATTTTTTTTCTTTCATCTTTTTCCTGTTGAATCTCTTTATCCATTTGCTTTATCCATTTGAAAGGAAGTTGTTTCATGATCAAGCTTCAAAGTATCTTTCTCTTGTTCAAGTTGTTTTATCTGATCTGATCTATCACTGTCTGAATCCTCTTTTATCTTATCCATAAGATCTTTCCTTTTATTTTTGGAAAGTTCAAGTTGTTCTTTCAGTTTCTTGATGAAACCTTCTGTTCTTCTCAATTTGAATTTCAAGTCACCATTTTCTTCTTTAGCCTTATCAAGGTCTTCAAGTGCTGCTTCAAATTTTTCTTCTGAACTTTCAGAATCCATCTTGATCTCCCTTAAGTTATTATACTTTCTCTCCAAGTGCCAATAGCTCTGATACCAATTCTTAGGATTAAGTAATACTGAGAGGGGGGTGAATCAGTATTACAACACTTTAAACTTAAACTTATCAAATTCCAACTTAACCAAATAATTGCTGAAATGAAAAGAACATAAACACAAAGCACACAACTCATAATACCGTGAATTTGTTCTTAAGGAAACACTGGCCAAGGGAAAACCCCGGTGCAAATGGTAGCCACAAATATGCATTAAAATTATTATGTACCTATTAGGAGACCTGGCCCTATTAGGAGCTGAGAATTACATTAGTACATTTCCATGTTAAAGGAATACAAACCCCTGTTAAATGTTTACACTGATCTCACTACTCATACAATCAGAGATATGTCTCTGTTACAATGTTTTATCAAACTGAACATAAACAAACATCTTCTATGCTTAATCAGTTCCAGTTGTAGCTTGCATCACCATCTGTCTAATTCTAACATCACAATGCATCCATTCATCCTTTAGTACAACATCCATACTTTGCTTCTCAGAATCTCTTCATATATATACTTTATTACATACCCAATCGGCTCCCAAATACATCACAAAATGAAACCAACACTTATACAAAAATTAAGTAAAAAGTTGATAATCATACGCTACCAAAATATTGGTAATACACAATCCAGATCCAAAATTGTACATTTGGATTCCATGTTACACTCCCTCAATCATCGCGATCATTGAACTTATCTATCTCGGTGTATCATTGTCTTCGCATGACTTCAAACATTTGTATCTTTCATCTCTAAACTCCAAAACTCAAGAAACCTTAACTGAAGGTCTAGCATACCCAAAAATAGCTTCCTTTAATCTCGCATGTCTTCATTCATCATGAACAGTGTTCTCTGCCCAAAATTATACTTGTGTACCCTGTAAACTGCTTTGTGGACTTAGTCATTTTTACAAGCCTTAACTCCAAAACTATATTTCACTCCAAGTGATAATTCATAACTGATGTGTTTCCATAAATGACAACCCTAATGTGTTCCTGGACACTCATGAATGAGCCACTTTCCATTCTAGAGAAAAAGAAGAACAAAGGCATGTGATAAAATAGATGGTACTAAGGTGTATATGATTGAATCATGATGAAGGAAAGATCATTGGTGATAAGAACAAAGGAATTCAAACAAGAGTAAAGGAAGCATGAGATTATATTTGTCTGGTATCAGAAGTTGAACAAGTTGGTGATGAATGGTCAAGGTCTACCAAGGAAGAGATTGCAACAATAAATAACCATGTGGAAAAGATCATGCTTAGGGCAGCTAAACTTGAGGCATTACTTGAAAGAGAAAACAATGGTGTCAGATATGTGAAAGGAGAATGCTCCAAGTCTGGTCAAGACAAGCCCAAATCTAAAAGACAAAAGAATAAGGAAAACAAGAAGATCAAAGCTAAAGAATAGAAGGAAAAAGACAAGCTAAAGGATAAGGGTAAGAAGAAGTACAAGGAAAACCAGAAGAAGAAGAAGAGTCAGAATAAATGAATGGGAAAAAAGATGAACATGAACAAGAAGATTGCGGCAAGAGGACTTAAACCTCATAACTTCAATGGTAGTTGTTTTGATTGTGGCAATTTTCGACATAGAGCCTCATATTACAGAAGCAAGAATCATTTTCCTAAAGGTAAGAGAAATGGTCATGTCTCAGATAGACTCAATGGTGTGAGAAGGATAAATGATAATTTCATAAGACAAAGATGTAGATGTCCATGACCTATGATGAGGAATCATGATAGTAAGAAGAAGATTGTCATATGTCTCAGATGCAATATATCTACAAAGATTATTGAACACTGCAAAGACATACACAAGTAGATGAGTTTGATCTAATGAATATGAATAGGGATATGCAAGAAAAGTACAGGGACATATAGAAAGAGAACAAAGAAAAGGAGAATGAGAAGAAAGCTGGAGAGAGACATAAGCACATAAGGAGAATCAAGAGAAAGAAAAGAAAGGAAAATTTCAGCAAAGAGCCTACTCTTTAAGGCAAGTTAGGGGTTATTACCCCTCTTGATCAAAACTAAGATGTGGAGGATCACATCAGTCCAATATTATTCAAAGATAAATCTTACAACAGGATTGATGTATGGATGTTGCAACTCAGGAGGAGGAGTAAGCATGGTAAAGGCAAAAATTTTGATCTGAAGTGGAGTGTTTGTAGAGAGCTACAAGGAATTGTAGAGATCATTGAGTCATGTCTTTAATGTTTGATCAGTGGTTGGATGTGTTTAGTGGCTTGAGATGTGTGTGAAAGAAGGAAAGATGAACTTGATAAGGTAGCAAAAGAAGAGAAGGAAAAGGAATCATACATTGATATGACAAAGAAAGTTGTATAAGGGAAGATGATACACCTTTTTCATTGATGTAAAAGTGGGAGAGAAGAAGATGTTAAAAACAATAGAGGTCAAATATCAGAGTTTGTAGATCAGAAGAGTTTTAAAAAGATAGGATCAGAAGATTTTATAGAATAGAAGATCAGATGAGAAAATAAAGAGAAGATCGTATGAGAGAAGAAAGAGAATATCATATGAGACAAGAAAACTCATATATACTTGCACATAAGAAATAAGTTTTTGTCAAGAAGAGTGGTGTACATCCAAGGGGAGAAATTGGTGGAGAAAAGAGTATGTAATCTGGTTGAAACCAAGGAGAGCATGTTCCTAGGGGGAGAAGAGACAAAGAAGAGGTGATGAAGCAGTGAAAAGTTGGAGAGACTCTGAAAGATAATGATGTATTGTAGATATTGTTGGTACTATTGTTGGTTTCGGATTGCATTACTATGTTTTATTATTTTTCCATAACATGTTGCCATCAATGCCAAAGGGAGATACTTTTGGCAATTTGGATATTTTTTCACTGATTTCAACATGTCCACTATGATTTTTTTATGTCTACTATGTTTTTTGATGTCTAGTGTGAAGATCAAATGGTTTTGATAATTGTTATGAAGTTTGGTTGACATATATGCAGTTTTGCCAGTAATGCAGAATGTTCATATGAATGGCAGAAAAAGGTTACTAAAGATGAGGATTCATACACCTCATGGTATGATGTAGAGGTTTTCTACATACTTACTGTCAAGTTTCAGTTGAATGACATGCTAATTTGATCAAGTTATGGTTTCACAGATGACAATCGATTATTTTACTGATTACCAGTGATACAGAGTTACTGAGTTGAAGAGATTTCGTTCGCTCATATGTTTTAAATGGGAACTTTGGTTGTGCAGTTGGAAATGTGTTAAGGACATAGACATGTCTCTACCATTCAAATGGTTTGTGATTCTGGTGATCCGCTAGGCAATTACAAGTATTTTAGTGGAGGATGACAGTGTTCTTAAAAGTTTATCATAAGATGCTGGTAGATCTGATGGGTGAAATGGATTTGTTTGTTTGTTTTAGCTTAATGATGCCTTAGGATGATCTAGGATTATGTACTAGATGATTTGATAGTTTACTTTGATCAAGGTGACCAAGTTCAATGAATCTAAGTTATGTTTTTGTGTTCTTAGCTGGCATGTTAAGGAAAGCTTATAAAAAAAATTATACGAGATTGGTAAAATGTTTTAGGGTTATGATCATGATCTTGAGATGTTATTGATGGATCTAAGGGATGTTTGGAAAGCACACAGAGATCTTGATGATTTATTTTAGCATTGAGAGAAGGATGGTTAGGGATTAGATTTTTACCAACCTGGTTCTTGGTAAATATGGTGAATTAGGGTTTGATTGATGTGTCGTGTGTATGTGCCAGTGTTTTTGAAATTGCAAAGGCCAGTTATGCTAGTGAATATTTTTTATAGATATATTGAAGGTTGAATTACTTGTCTGTGGTGGGGAAGAAAGAATTGCAGCAAGGGATCTGGTTATACTGAAAAGGAACTGACCGAGGCATAGTGAGATGATACTATAGAGCTCATGAATTATTAGATTGGTTTCTGAAAAGTGTTTGTAAGTCAGTGAGACTTCTTGATTGTAATTGTAAGTCAGTGTGACTTGCTTAGGGTGGGTGCCTTAGGTGAATAAAGTAGTGAACTCTAAGTAGTGTGCTTGAATGCAAGTGCATTTCTCATATTGTAATAAGATATACTTCTAACAAGGTATCAGTCTTATTGTGTGTATCATCCCCACTATGGTTTTCACCCTAGTTTACGTTTCCATGATAAAAATATTTATGTTATGTGGTGTTGATGTTTTCTGATTTGTGTTTACATGCTTTACATTTTGCAAATTAGTAATAATACTTTATGTGATCAAGGTTTTTATGCTTGAAGGGTTTAAGGGTTTTAAATTGTAAGTAGTTTGGTAACGGCTAATTCACCCCAACCCCTCTCAGTTGATTTCTACATATTTCCTACAATTCGTATCAGAGCTAGTCCCTTGAAGGAAGCCTAATATCTTGAGGGAGATCCGAAGATGGTAGCATATAAGAAAAATAGTCCAAGATTTGATGGAACTAACTATGCACTCTGGAAGAACCAAATGAATGTACATCTCAAATGTATTGATGAAGATTGTTGGAGGATTACAAATAATTTATATATCCCTCCTCATAATCCTACAACTCCTGATGAGATCAATGATCGAAAAGAGAACATTAGGGCCAAGGAAGCTTTTCTAAGTGCACTAACTGATGCAGAGATGACTAATGTCATGTAATTAGAGACAGCAAATTAGATATGGGAGAATTTGGATGTTATTTATGAAGGAGATATAGTAGTGAAGATGGAAAATTTGCAGAGCTTGAAAAGAAAGTATGAGGCCATGAAGATGAGTGAGGATGATAATATCTCCTCTTACATGTTGAAGGTAAATGAGTTAGTATGTGCTATTAGATGTGTTGGAGGAACACTTGAAGAAGATGATATTGTTTCAAAAGTTCTAATATCTTTAACTCTTTTCTATGACAACAAGGTTGCAGTTATTGATGAAATAAGGACAGTGACCAATGTGACAAGAGAAAATCTAGTTGGAAAGCTTACATCCTTTGAATTGAGTTCAATGAGTGGTGCACTACCCAGTAATGAGATAGCTTTCAAAGAAATAGTGACTGGAAGAAATATGCAGAGATCAAATCTGGTTGAGAAACCTGCAAGGAAATTGTCAACATGGGAACAAGAGTTGAAGGACATAGAAGAGGAAGATAAAGATCTTGAAGAATTGGAATCTAAGTTTGCAAAAAGGATGTCTTACAGAGAAATATATTGTGATAGAAGTAAGTACATATGAAAGTTACCTTTCAAATGTTTTTCATGTGGTAAGCTAGGACATTATCCATCTAGGTTTCCTACTAGAGTTCCTAAGTACAAGTATGAGCCTAAGCCTAGGGAAATAAGATGTTATTATGCCCTAGATGATGGAGGAATTATTGATGATAAACCTGATAAAGCTGATAAGGATGATGATGAATTTACTTTCATTATTATCAAGGAAGAAGTTAATAACTATGATAATCTGAAGCCTGCTAGTTATCTCATTTCTATTAAAGAAGATGATTCTAGATTTGAAGATTGTGTGCCTTCTATTGCCACTAATGATATTTTTGAAGAGAGATCTATATCCGCTCAAGTTTTCAAAGAAGATAAGTGGGTGATTACTAGTGGATTCTCTCATCATATGACTGGTGACAAGATAAAACTCATAAGCTATGAGAAGTATGATGGTGAGGAAGTGAAATGGGGTGACAACTCTGGTGGTAAGATCAAAGGTAGAGGTTCTATTTCTTTGGATGGAAAAAACAATCCTAATGATGTACTGTATATAGAAGGTTTCAAACATAATCTTATTAGTGTTGGTCATCTAATGGAAAAAGGTTATGGTTTTTATTTCAAAAATGACATGTGAAAGATCTTAAATAATTATGGAAGGGAGATTTCTACTAGATCCAATACAAGAGGAAACATAGTTCTTTTAAATAGTCGTCAAAATACTTGTTTGATTACTCAGATAGATGAAAGTTGGTTATGGCATAAGAGGTTGTGTCATGTGAACTTTGACAATATTGTTGCTATAACTTATACTCTTGATGTTAGAGATTTTCCTAAGATGTAGAAACTAGCCAACAAAATTTGCAAGGAATGCCAATTGGGTAAGATAAAAAGAGCCACTTTTCCCTCTAAGAAATAAAATGCAAATGGACTTCTTGATCTTGTTCATACTTATTTGGGTGGTCCTAAAAATATTAGAAGATTTAAAGGAGACAAATATTTTATGATACGGATTGATGATTATTCAAATATGGTATGGGTTTATTGAAGGAGAAGTCAAAATCTTTTGATAAGTTTAAGGCCTTTAAGTCATTGGGAGACTCATCTAAAATTGAAGAAGATGAGATCAAACACATGTGGAGAGTTTACATCAAATGAGTTCAACGCTTTATGTGAGATGCATTGAATTAAGAGATAGTTGTCTACTCCTAAGACTCCACAATAGATTGGTGTAGCATAGCGGAAGAACAGATCAATTCTAGAGACTTCTAGGACCATGATGTTGGAGAGGAATGTTCCACATATGTTGTGGAGAGAATTTGTGAGTACTGCAGTATACACTCTTAACCGAGTGCAGATCAGATATGGAACTAGTAAGAGACCTTATGAACTTTGGTTTGGTCATGTTCCTATTGTTAATTACTTTATAATTTTTGGTAGTAAATGTTACATAAAGAGAGATGAAGATATAGGAAAGTTTTATGCAAGGAGTGATGAAGGTATATTTCTTGTATATTCTACCAAATGTAGAGCATATAAATGTTATAACAAAAGGTTGAAGAAGTTAATAGAAAGCATAAATGTTAAGGTGGAAGAAATTATTAAGAGTCTAACCAGATACTATATGTCCTTTTTTGGAAAGAAAATCAACAATGATAACTAGAGAAAAGATCAATTGATTCAAACTCAAGCTCCTAGTATACCAACGACTATAACTTATGAATATTCTAAAGACAAAGAAGAACAAAGGCATGTGATAAAATAGATGGTACCAAGGTGTATAATATTGAATCACAATGAAATAAATATCATTGGTAATAAGAACAAAGGAATTTAGACAAGAAGTAAGGTAGCAGAAGATTAGATTTTCCTGGTATCATAAGTTGAACAAATTAGTGATAAATGATCAAGCTCTGCCAAGGAAGAGATTGCAACCACAAATAACCATGTGGAAAATCTCATTCTTGGAGTATCTAAACTTGAGGTATTACTTGAAAGAGAAAACAATGATGTTGGATGTGTGAAAGGAGAATGCTCCAAGTCTGGTCAAGGCAAGTCTAAAGCCAAAAGATAGAAGAATAAGTAATACAAGAAGATCAAAGCTAAAGAACAGAAGGACAAATCCAAGCTAAAGGATAAGGATAATAAGAAGAAGTACAAGGAAAACAAGAAAAAGAAGAAGAGTCAAAAGAAGTGCAAGGGAAAAAAGATGAAAAAGAACAAGAATATTATGGAAAGACAAATTAAACCTCAAAACTTCAGTGGTAGTTGTTTTGATTGTGGAAAGTATGGACATAGAGCATCAAATTGAAGAAGCAAGAATCATTTTCCTAGAGGTAAGAGAAATGATCATGTCTCATATAGACTCAATGGTGTGAGAAGGATAAATGTTAATGTCATAAGAAAAATATGTAGATGTCCATGTTCTATGATGAGGAATGATGATAGTAAGCATAAGATTGTCATATGTCTCAGATGCAATATATCTATAAAAATTGTTGAACACTACAGAAACACACAAGTAGATGAGTTTGATCTAGTGGACATGAATAGGTATATGCAAAAAAGTGACAAGGACATTAAGAAAGATAAAAAGAAAAGGAGAAGGAAAAGAAAGCTGGAAAGAGACAAGCACATAAGAAGGATCAAGAGAAAGAAAAGAAAGGATGGTGTCAGCAAAGAGCCTACTCTTGCAAGAAAGTTAGGGGTCATTACCCCTCCTAATCAAAACTAAGATGTGGAGGATCGCATTAGTCCAGTATGCTTAAAAGAAAAATCTTACAACTAGATTAATGTATGGAGGTTGTTACTCAGAGGGAGTAGTAAGAATGATAAAGGAAATTTGTTTGATCTAAAGTTGAGTGCTTGTAGAGAGATACAAGGAACTGCATAAATTGGTGAGTTAAGTTTTTTATGTCTGATCAGTGGTTGGACGTGCTTAGTGGCTCAGAGATGTGTGTGAAAGAAGGAAACATGAGCTTGACAAGGTAGTAGAAGAAGAGAAGGAAAAGGAAGAATACATTGATATGACAAAGAAAGGTGTATAAGATTAGATGATACACCTTTTTCATCAATGTCAAAGGGGGAGAGAAGAAGATGCAAAAAACAATAGAGATCAGAGATCAGAGTTTGAAGATCATACGAGGGGATCAAAAGAGTTTATAGAAGAGAAGATCAGATGAGAAAAGAAAGAGCAAATCAAATGAGAGAAGAAATAGGATATTAGATGAGAGAAACAAGTTCATATATACTTGCACATAAGAAATAAGTTCTTTTCAAGAAGAGTGGTGTACATCCAAGGGGGAGAAACTGGTGGAGAAAAGAGTATGTAATCTGATTCAAACCAAGGAGAGCATGTTCCTAGGGGGAGCAGAGACAGAGTAGAGGTGATGAAGAAGTAAATAGTTAGAGAGAATCTGAAAGATAATGATGTATTGTGGATATTGTTGGTAGTATTGTTGGTTTCTAATTGCATTACTACGTTTTATTATTTTTCCCATCACATGTTTCCATCAATGCCAAAGGTGTAGATTTTTGGCAAGTTTGATGTATTTTCGTTGATGTCAATAGGTCTAGTATGATTTGTTTGATTTTTACTATGTTGGTTGGATGTCTAGTGTAAAGATCAGATGGTTTTGATATCTGTTATGAAGTTTGGTTGACACATATCCATTTTTTCCAGTAACGCAAAATGTTCAAATCAATAATGGCAGAAGGTTACTGAAGATGAGGATTCATGCGCCTCATGGGATGATGTAGAGGTTGTCCATATACTTTATGTAAAGTTTAAGTTTCTGACATGATGATTTGATCAAGTTATGGTGTCACAGATGAAGACTGGTTATTTTGTTTCAGATTGTCAGTGTTGCAGAGTTACTGAGTTGTAGAGATTGCTTTTGCACACGTATTGTAGATGAGAAATTTGGTTGCACAACTGGGAATGTGTTAAGGACATGTAAATGTGTCTACCATTCAAATGGTTTATGATTCTGATGATCAGCAAGGCAGTTACAAGTATTTTAGTGGAGGATGACAGTGTTCTTGAAAGTTTATCATAAGATGTTGGTAGATTCAATGAGTGCAATGGATTTGTTTGTTTGTTTGAGCTTAATGATGCCTTAGGATAATCTAGGATTATCTGTCTGATGAGTTGGTAGTTTACATTGATCAAGGTGACCAAGTTCAATGAATCTAATTTATGTTTCTTGATCTTAGCCGACATTTTAAGGAAATATTATAAAATGGTTTATAAGAGATCGGTAAAACATTTTAGGGTTATGATCATAATCTCGAGATGTTATTGATGGATCTAAGGGATGTTTGGAAAGTGCATAGAGATCCTGATGGTTTATTTTGGCGCTGAGAGGATGGTTAGGGATTAGGTTTTTACTGACCTAGTTCTGTATAAATATGGTGAATTAGGGTTTGATTGATGTGTCATTTGTATGTACTAGTTTTTTTGAGATTATGGAAGCCATTGTATGCTAGTGAAGCATTTTTACAGATCTACTGAAGGCTAAATTGCTTGTCTATAGTGTGGAAGAAATAATTGCAGCAAGGGATCTGATTGTACTGAAAAGGAACTGATCGAGGCATAGTGAGATGCTACTATATAGTTCATGAATTATCAGATTGGTGTTTGAATAGTGTTTGTAAGTCAGTGGTACTTCTTGATTGTAATTGTAAGTTAGTGTGACTTCCTTAGGTCGGGTGCCCGAGGTGAATTGAGTAGTGAACTCTAGGTAGTGTGCCTGAATACAAGTATGTTTGTCATGTTGTAATAATCTATACTTCTAACAAGGTATCAGTCTTATTGTGGGTACGTATCAGCCCCACCGTGGTTTTCACCCTAGTTTGGGTTTCCACAAGAAATATTTGTGTTATGTGGTGTTGATGTTTTCTGCTTTGTGTTTGCATGCTTTACATTTTGCAAATCATTAATAATAGTTTATGTGATCAAGGTTTTTATGCTTGAAGGGTTTAAGGGTGTTAATGTTTGTATCTCCAGTCGTATGATCATTAGAATACATATAATATATGTTGATCAATAATAATATAATATATATGTTATATTATTATTAATCATATGAAATTTAATATTTAATATTAAATTGTTATATTATTATTATTCTTAATTAATAATTGATTGATGAAACATTATAAGATTGATTAA
>MU224190.1:782271-793177 GCA_018584345.1 Thuja plicata | reverse complement strand
CACCCCCGCCCCCCCCCCCTAGTTGCTTTGTGCCTATTTCCTACAAATTATACATCTTCAATAATAATTGTAAGGAACTCTTTGATCATGATTACAATATTTTAATCAATATGGATATTTTAATATAATAGTTTAACTTTTTATTGCATTGTACAGTATTTTAAAATTAGAAATCATTTTTCAACTAAATGACTAACTATAGAAAAATTGGCCTTTAAATATACCATGACTAATTGAAATTTTAAATTTTAAACCAGCCCATTACCCTAACCTTAAATTAACATTAACCGTAACCCTAACTAAAATTCAAAGATGTTACACTTTCTATATTATACAAAAATAATTAAATCAAAATCATAATTTAAAGACAAATTCCATTCCAATAGAATTACAACTTTTATAAATAATTATCATTTTAAACTAAATTTTATCAAGTTTATATTAAAAAGATAATAATCTAAATGATTATCTATTAAAAAAATAAAATAATAAGCTAATTTATTTTATTTTTTTAAGTGTATATTGTATATATTAACTTTAAGCTACAAAATATTTTTTATTATAATAATTAAGTGAAATTTAAATATATAACATTTTACAATATATTAATTTACTATATAAAAAGTACAAATTAAAGAAATTGAAATTATTCTAAGATTATTTCTTCTATATGATTTCCATTACATATTTATGAATTAAAAATTATTTTAATATATTAAAATTAAAAAATAAATAATAATATTGAATTATAATTAAAATAAAAATAAAATTATCTTTATTCAATAAAAAAATGTAGTACATAATATTTTAACTAATATTAAATTATTATCATTTTTTCATTACTATTACATTTTTTGGCAAAAGGTACACGACCTGAATATATATATTAATATAAAGTAGATAATTACAAATAACAGTATGAAGTGCAATATGAAAAATCCACATGTATGCCACATACACTTTGGAGGACCATATCACGAATCTACCAGTACACCTAAACCTTGTGACGCATTTCACATGCGAGATAGGGATTTTGAAATTTGAACATTAATTATTCATCATTACCATACACAGTAATGGTGTCTTCCACATCATATCCATTGTATGGACTTTGACAACAAGGAAGCGTCCAGATAGGATTAGAATACAACTCCACAACCTTGCAAAACTAACAAACATTAATTCAAAAAATTCAAATAACTGATGGATTTTTGAAAAGGAGTTGTTAGTAGGAGGATTAAATATAGCACTTGTCTCCCCATTATACCATCGCTAAGTCCACTTCCATTAACAAAGTTTCCTTTGTGTGTTCCTTCTTCAAAAAAGCAAGGTCACAGTATCTATTTGCTAGTGCAGTTGCCAATGCATTAGCCTCTCTGTAGCAATATTTTAATAAAGAAATGAAAACAAAAGTCCCCATGTTAGAATAACTGAGAGGGGGGGCGAATCAGTGGCCTTAACAATTATTCCAAAAGATACAACCAAAAACTTATCTCTCAAATATTATACCTTCAGTTATCTTACAGTCCCAATTTCATCAAGATGTATGCAATAAATAATCTTAACAAATATAAACTGCTCGGTAAGACATAATGTTTATCTTTTTTGGACTTTACCGAGTAGCAAAAAATAAACTTAGTGTTAGTCGACCAATCCAGTTTCAATAATGTGTAAAAAAAAATATCAATATAATGAAACATATACACATTTTACACGAATTTTAACGTGGAAACCTAATATGGAAAAAACCACTTGGGACCGGTAACCCAAAGTATTTTCACTCTTCTGAGGTGAGCTCGGTAAAGAGCCAACCCTGCTAAAGGTTACAATACACACTGTTAAATGTGACCTTGTTAGAGGATTTAAAACCAAAAGTTTGTCTTTTGACCTAGCACTCACTATTTTTTCAACAAGAAAACCTTTTGATACTCTTGAGTATCTCAATACAATAAGGATTGTTAAATCCCACTCGGGTAAGAGATTTTCTGATCAATGGTTAAACTGATACAGTAAATGATCTGTTCAAAATACAACTTTGACTTGAAAATATTCAAATATATTGTTAGTCCAATAATACCTCTCTAATCAATATATACTTTAGTTCCTTTGCTTTCTTTCTTTATTCAACTCGGTGAATGCTCTGTCCTCTGTTGCTCGGTGTCTGTAGAATTCCTTGGCTATGTTCTTCAACCTGTATGATCAGATCTACATGAAGAGTTCTATCTTCACACAAAATATACTCAGCATTCCTCTCTTTCATAATGAATTCCTTGTCTCTTTATATAGACATGATTAGTCATCCAATCTCCTTATTTTTATCGTAGATCTCTCCTTGATCTGTAAAACTCACAATGAATTGCTTTATCATGTAAATCTCTCCTTTAATTTTATTTCATAAATCTCTCCTTGATAACTGTGAATAAAATGTTCTTTTAATCTCCTTCCTTGCTTTAGCTTAACTAATCGTTGATAATAAAACAATCAATCAGTCAATCAATCCCAAAATTGTAGCTTTGCTAGCTAAGCAATTTTGTCATTCTTTAACTCTAGATATGCTCGGTCATCATATTCAGTTATGCTCAGTCATTAACTCTAGTTATTCTCAGTCATTAACTCCTTCTCGATAACACTTGCTCAGTTACTGTTGTGCTCGGTATACATTGTGAATTGTTCGATGTTCACTGTTACTCAATGTATACAAAACTTTTATGTTTTACCGACCACATAAACCTTGTCTCTTCAGATCTTCAAGGTTATGACAATATGTGTATGAACAATCAAACCATATCAAGTTGACATGAATAACAATACAATACATTAACTGATTTAATGTCTTGCATTCACTTTTGTAGCTCGGTGTTCATCAACTTGTCATCTTCAAACATTCAATTAGTTGTAGTTCATCAATCTCTCCCTTTGGCATTGATGACAACACAATATGAAATATGCAGCATAAAACATGCCATAACATACCAAACTTACTGTTCTATAACCAATTCAAATATATGAATCTTGGTAAGCTCTTCTAGCTTGGATTTAATATGTTTAATCGCTACAGAAAAATGTTTACCATACAACTCACCCTATATATTCGATTATGTTTTGTGCTCTCCCTTTCTTCATTCCCTTCAATGGATAGGTGTAGCAATTTTTTCTTCTGATTATGTCTCTCCCTTTCTTGTAGAATCTCTTCTCCCTTTTCTGGATAGATATGCAGTGTTAACTCTCTCCAATTCTCTCCCTTTGATAATTCTCTCCCTTTGTGTTGTAGAATCTATTATCCCTAATGGATATTTCATTGAATCTTTCTATCCCTTTGACAACAATGCCAAAATATAAATACATCTCTGTAGTAGCCAACAATATCTCTGGTGTGTGGTTCAAATAAGTACCTTTCATGTACTAATATGTCATTGCATTCCATATCTCAGCTTGCATCAACATGATTAATCTTTTGATAATGTGTAGGCTGATGCAACCTCCTAGTCAGCTTAGTGACAAGTAGACAAGGGATGAACCCCTAGTCTATTCCTCAGGTTTCAAATGAATCTTTTGGCAATGGTTCTGTGAATATGTCTACTAGTTGTTCTTTGGATTGTACATATTCTAGTATTACCTGTTTCTCTTGTAATTGTTCCCTCAAGTAATGATACTTAATAGATATGTTCTTTGTCTTAGCATGCATCACAAGGCTCTTTGAAATGTTTATAGAACTTGTATTATCACAATAGATAATTACTGGGTCAATAATTTCCTCATTCATACCTTTCAACAATTGCTTGATCCATACAATGTTAGAGCAATTTGCAGCAGCAGCTACATATTCTGCTTCTACAGTTGATTAAGATATGTATCCTTGATTTTTACTTATCTATGTGACAATTTTGTCACCCATAAAGAATGTTCCTCCTGTAGTGCTCTTTCTATCATCTATGTTTCCACCCCAATTAGCATCAGTATAAACTTGTAGCTCAAATTTGCCTTCTTTATTTTACCACAAACCATAGTCTTTAATATTATTCAAATATCTCAAAATTCTTTTAACAGTAGTCATGTGTGATTCCTTAGGGTTAGCAAAGAATCTTGCAACTATACCAACTGCATGTGCTATATCAGGTCTAATGTGTACAACATACATTATTTTACCAAGCATAGATCTGTATAAGGTCTGATTTACCTTGGTTGTCTTGTCTTCCTTTGTAAATTTTCATCCAATTGTCATAGGTATTCCAACTGGTTTGGAGTCCTCCGTCTTGAATATCTTCAGAACTTCTTTGATGTATTTTGATTGTGTGATGTAGATGCCTTCAGCCTGTTGTAGAATCTATAGACCAAGAAAAAAATTGATCTCTCCAAACATTGACATTTCAAATTTTTTTCTTATTTCATCAGCAAATGACTTGCATAGCATATCATTACCTCCAAATATGATATCATCAAAAAATCTCTCAGCAATCAAAATCTTATCATTACTATCTCCTTTCAAATACAGATTATTGTTGTCACTTGTTCTAAAACATCCAATACTAATGAGATAAGAATGAAGTCTTTCATACCATTCTCTTGGTGCTTGTTTCAATCCATATAAGGTTTTGTGTACTTTACAAACCATGTTCCTCTTGTTAGGATCAACAAACCCTTCAGGTTGTTCAATGTATACCTCCTCTTCTAGTATTCCATTCAGAAATGCAGATTTAACATCCATTTGGTATACTTTGAATCCTTTAAAATCAGCATAAGCAAGTAGAATTCTTACTCCTAGTCTAGCAATGGGTGAAAAGGTTTCTCCATAGTCAATACCTTCTTCTTGTGCATACCCTTTGCATACCAGTCATTAAGTTTGTTTCTAAAAATCCATTTGGTTCCAATGACATTTTTGTCACTCGATCTAGGTACTAATGTCTATTTTTTATTCTTATCATTTTGTTCAATCTCTTCATTCATTGCACTAACCCATTCTTGATTCTCAAGTGCAACATTAACAGATTCAGGCTCAAAATCACAAATCAAACATCTATTGTTAAGTTACTTACTTCTTGTTCTCATTCCTACTCTTTTCTCTCAAATGATCTGGTCTTGTGGATGGTGTCTTCTAATATATTTAGCAAGTATAGGTTCATATCTATGTTCTTCATTTTGATCTTTATCACTCAGTTCAACATTGTGAGTATTCTCCTGATTCTCGGTGTGTGCAGCTTGTTGCTCGGTTGCATTGTTATGTCGCTCAGGCAAGGTGTCAGGTTCTTCAATGTAGACAAATCTGTTGTAATCTTCAGGTTCCTTTCTTCTTTCCTCATCATTTTTCTCATAAAATTCATCCACTTTAACATTTGCACTCTCAATTATTTTGTTAGAAGATTTGTTCAGACATTTATAAGCTTTGTTTTTAGTAGAATATCCTAGAAATATTCCTTCATCACTTTAAGAGTCAAGTTTCCCATTTCTATCATCTTTCAGTATATAACATTGACTTTCAAAAATTCTAAAGTAACTCACATTTGGTGTGTATCTATACCATAGCTCATAAGGTGTCTTATTTGTGTCTTTCTTCAATTGAACTCGGTTCAGTGTATAGACAGCAGTACTTACAGCTTCTCTCCAGAATGTTTGTGTGATACCTTTTTCAATCATTAGTGTTATGGCACAATCAACAATGTATCTATTGCAGCAATCTCATTTTTCTATGGTGGTCTCGATGCAGAAACCTGGCTTGTAATCCCATGCTCATTACAAAAGTTAGTGAATTCATCAGAAATAAATTCTCCTCCTCTATCTGATCTTAAACATTTCAGTTATTTTCCACTTTTTTTTTCAACTTTAGCTTTATACCATTTGAACATCTTAAATGCTTCAGATTTGTCTTTTAATAACATGACAGTCATCATCCTAGAATAGTCATCAATAAATAGAATAAAGTATATATCACCATAATAGCTCTTTGTTCTCATTGGTCCACATAAGTCAGTATGGACTAACTCGAGAATAGCATTAGATTAGTAGGTTTTGCTCTTGAAACTAGACTTTGTCATTTTTCCTATTTGACAATTCTTGCACATAACATGGTCAGACTTTGAAATAATTGGTAAGCCTCTCACTTTTCTTTTCTTACTTATCTTAACCATGTTGTCAAAATTCACATGAAATAACCTTTTATACCACAACCAAACATATTCATTTCTAGACAATAAAAAAGTGGTCTCAATATTATCAAGATAGATTAGATTACCTTTTGTTTGCTCACCAGTACCGATCAACTCCTATTCCATTATAGATCATTGCCTTTTTTTTCTCAAATGCAACTCGATATCCTGTGTTGTTGAGCTGTGAAACACTCAACAGATTATAGTTAGAGCTAGAAGAAATGGAAACCTTATTACATCTTTGGTCTCTTCAGAAGGAGCTCATCTTTCTTCTATGAGTGAAATCTCTGAGGAATCTTATCAGTACTTCTCTTCTATTATTTTTGAAGATTCCCTCCCTACTAATGATGATGATTCCCTTATTCTTAGTTTCATTCTTGCATTGGTCTTCAATGACGTGAATATGGCTCTCATGCACCCTATCTTGTTGCAAAAGTTAGAAAATGTTGTGTTTTCTATGAAAAAGGTAAAGGTCCAGGGTCGGATGGCTTCCTAGTTGAATTCTTTCAGGAGTTCTAAAAAATTATTAAGCTTGACCTTGTTTAGGATCACATAGGAACAGGAAAATGTTGAGGGTTTTGAATTCTACCTTTATAACTTTGGTTCCAAAAAAGAGAATGCAACCAAATTATAACAGTTTAGACCCATTGCACTTTGCAATTTTGTTTATAAGATTATCACTAAACTGGTAGCTAAGAGACTTAAGAGGTGCCTCAAAGATATGATCTCTAATGAGTAGGAGGTTTTGTCATGGGTAGACAAATTATTGATGGTATTGTGATTGCGATTGAGACTATTCCCTCTATGGAAACTTTGAAGGAAAAGGAATTTTTTATCAAATTGGACATGAAAAAAGCTTATGACAGAGTCAAATGGGCCTTCTTAAAAAAAAATCTCTTATCCTTCAGTTTCTATGGTGAATGGGTGGAGTGGGTCATGATTTGTGTGTCCTCTACCTCATTTTCAATTCTAGTCAATGGAGATCCTTCTAAGTTGTTTCAGGCTTCTATGGGGCTCCGACAAAGCGATTCTATTTCTCCCTATTTGTTTATTATCATGGATGAGGGGCTTGGAAGATTTATCAAGGCTAGGGTTAGACATGGATTTATTTAGGGATGGAGTTGGGATAATAGCTTTCTTCCTTACTCTCGTCTCCATTTTTTGGTTGACACTTCTCTCATGGGTAGAGCTAGAATCAATGAAATAATTAATTTCAAAAATTATTTAGACACTTATTTGGATACCTTGGGGCCAAAGATTAATGAGACAAGGTCATTTATCTTCTTCTTCAATACTCCTTAGGATATTCAGAATAGAATTACTCAAATTCTCAAATTTCAGAATGGGACTCTCCCTCTGGTGTACCTTGGAATCCCTCTTGTTACGAGGCCTCAATTGAGATATTTTTGCTAGGAAATTCTTGATAAATTTCAAAAGAAAGCTACTCATTGGACTTGTAGGTGGATTTCATCTGTTGCCAGATTGTCTCTTTTGAAGTCAGTAGTTCAATCTCTCCCTATATATAGATGTTTTGTGTAGGTTTCCCCCTTTAGCTTTGTGCAGGAGTTTGACAATATCTCATGCCAATTTCTCTGGTCTAGAAATCTTCTTGCTTCTAAATGGAGTCTGGTTATATGGGATATGGTTTGTAGGCCAAATTAGGAAGGTGGTCTTGGGCTTAGGCCTATGAGTATGATTGGAAAATTTATGGCTGTGAAGTTATATTGGAGATGGTGTATATTTCAGGATCAAGACTGGGCTAAAATCCTTACACATAAGTATGTTAGGGGAGCTTATAGTATTGATGTTCCTCAGTGCAGTCTAGAGGGGAAGGGTTCCATGATTTGGGGCACTCTTAAAAGAGGGGAAAACTTATTAAAGAGGGTCTTTTCTAGATCTGTAATAGAGGACTTGATGCACATTTTTGGCATGATTCTTGGGATGGGCACCCTCCCATCATATCTTAGTTTCCTCATCTTCAGCCTCTGTGTAATTATTTGAGTGAGGTTGGTTGGCACAGGGTGACATATTTTAAAACCACTAGGCTCAGGGGACAGGTGGAAGTTGCTTGCTGGAAATACCCCCATGAATGGCCAGCTAGGGGCTCTAAGGAGAATCAATAGGAACTAGTAGCAATTTTAGATACTAGACTTTGCAATAATCTTAATTGCAGAGATGTATTGGCTTGGGGTTCAGATTCAAATGGAAATTTTTTGTGGCTTCTGGTTACCTTGCTTTGGATGTAAAAATCCACGGTCATGGAGGTGTGCCCTGGTGGAAGAAATTTTGGAATAGCTTTTCTTGGCCCAAGTGTAATTTTTTTCTTTGGCTTATTTCTCATAATAGGTGTCTCACCTGGGAGAATTTGAGGAAGAGAGGCTTTCATGGCATGTCAATTTGTGTTCTACGTAAAAATAATGAAGAGAGCACTTCTCACCTTTTCTTCTAGTGTTCTTATGCGAGAGAGGTTGGCATCTTTGGTGGGGAGCATGGAACCATGCTTGTGTTTGTGCTACATCTTTGGTGGAGTTTTGGGACAGCTTGGGTCGGCCTCCAGCGAAGACTACTTACCTCCAGATGGCCTGGACTCTTGGCCCCACTCTTATCATTTGAAATTTTATGGTTGGAGAGGAATCAGAGAATTTTCAAGGCTCTTAAATTGGGAGCTTCCTGATCTGGAGAAATATTGTTTACGGACTCCAATAAATTATTGCAGCAAAGTGTGACTTGTCTGCTCCTGCTGAGGTTGGTGATCTAGCTACGATTAGGAACCTTAATCTTGTTGGTAGTGGAATGGATTTCGGTCCCAAGTCAAGATTAAAACACTCTAAACACAAAATCTATAGAGAGGGAAGATGGATTCCTCCTCCTAAGGGGGTTCTAAAAATTAATATTGATGGCTCATCTAGAGGGAATCCTGGACAGGATGGAATTGGAGGTATTGGCAGAAGTAGTAATGGAAATGTTGAGCTCTTTTTCTCCATCTATAAAGGATAGCATTCGAATGATTTGATGGAGGCCTTAGCTATTTTACATGGTGTTCTGGTTGGGTGCTCTTTAGGCTGGAAAAGGATTATTTCTGAGTTGGATAAACAGATTTTGGTTGATATGTTGAATGACGGGTAGTTAGATGGAGCTTCTTGGCAGTTAACCTTAGTGGCTAAGTAGATCGTGAATCTTGGTAGATCCTTGGAGCCCATTTCCTTTTTTCACATTCCAAGGGAGTGGAATAAAGTGGTTGATTTTTTGGCGAAGTGGACTTCTGAGAGCTTAATGGGTTGGGAAGTGGATACCTGAGAGGTTCTTCCTCCAGATTATTTGGAGACTTTGAGAAAGTTAGCAAGGGATGATGGCGAACTTGTAATGACTTTCTTCCAGTTTCATCTTTGGAGAACTTGGTCGGCTTGCCTCATTTGGGAGGTTTGGGTGGGCCTGATGCATTTTGCTCTGTATTAAATGGTATTTTTTGAATAAAGTTTTTGCCCCTCTTTTTTCCAAAAAAAAAATCTAACTGTTTTAACTTTATATACTAGTGGTGATAGTTATTAATTGTTGGATATTACCTTGCATACATATCTTTAATATATAAAAATCATGATCAAGATTTCTATTTAATTTTCTTGTTAATCCACTTAAATAATGCTTCTTTACTAATTGTAATGAACTCTTTTACCATGAATACATTATTTTATCAGTGTAAATATTTTAATATAATACTTTTTAAAAAAATTACATTGTATCGTATTATAAAATTAGAAATCATTTTTCAATTAAATGATTAACCATAGAAAAATCAGCCTTTTAAAATTACTTAAAAAGTTAAAACCAAGTGATTTTAACCCTTTGAGCATGTTTATATTAATTTGAATAAAATAATCAAAAATATCTGATACTTTATAAACAAATAACTCTCTTTTATGTCAATGCTTCACTTCATCACTTCACTATTACTCGTATTATATATTATCAAATATGTCTCATTATTAATATTTCCTCCTAGATAAAAATGCAAAAAAGGGGGGTTGTTCCATCCTAGGGTTGGTGAGTTCTTGTATAAACATATTGACAATCACATAATTCAAGGCATCTCTAAAATGGAATTCATATCAATTTGTGTACTTACTTGGATCTAAAAATGATGTTTCTTCTTGACCATTAATAGGACTTGGATGAGCTTCTTTGTACGTAACAAAAATATCAAAATTATAGGTCCCCCCACTACCTCTATAGTAGGATCTCTTTCTATTATCAAATCCAACATAAATGAAAGAAAAAATATAATTAGCAACAAACTATAATTAGCTTGAAACTCTAGTAAAACATCTTCAAAACACAGGCATTGACATCTACATAAATACAACATAGCATATTGACTCAAGTTCAAAATGACCTTGTTGTACATCCACTATAATAATTTGCCTATAAAATTGATATGTTGGTATGTGAATGAGTTTGTTTGTTCACTCTTGTAACACATACTGGTTGATCTCGATCTTCAATGGAGCTTAAAGACATTTCCATTGTCAAGCAACATGTGAGAGGCATTTATTCTTCTAACATATATGTTGATATTTGAATTAATATATACACCTTTTTTGTAAGATAACTATTGAAAGACTAAAGACCAATCAATACAAGGTTTATCGATTCAAAGGATAAAAAGTTCATCTTATTGATTCAAAAAGAAAAGCTTTTGAATCTCAAGTATTTTTTGGTAAAACACATTGCTCTCTCTCTCTCTCTCTCTCTCTCTCTCTCTCTCTCTC
>MU224190.1:752980-770984 GCA_018584345.1 Thuja plicata | reverse complement strand
CCCTGTCTCACGGGGGGGTTGGCAGCACACATTGTACTCATGGCTTTGAGAGAGTCTCTTGAAGTCATTCTTTGTCTTTTGCTTTCTTTTTATATCTCTTTTTGGAGAGGAGTTTTTCCCATTGGGTTTTCTACTTTGTCTCCAATTTACAGAGATTTTCTTGTTTAGGTACCTGATCAGGCCTTGTTGTCGGGACCCACTTTTCTTGCTTTCATAGTTGTGCTAGGTTTTCTTACCTCCCGAGCTTCGCTTAAGGGGGGGTGTTAGAGTACATAGTTATCTTCACTTATTAATTATATCATGTTGATATTAATTATTAAGTTGGTCGTACTCTATTTTTCACTTAAGCTTTCTCTGAGGTTAGCTTTTTCATTTTTTAGGGTTTCATTCACCTTTAAGGTTGAATGCTTGTAATTATTTTTCCATACTCTCTAAATACATTTTTGAGTTCTCACTTTTTGAGCACAGAATAGTTTCTTCTTTTTCTGTCTTTGGCTTCATTCTTTGTAACAGGTATTTTGCATGCAGACTGGTCTTGGAAGTCGAAGCTATATTTCTTAGTTTCTATAGGAATTGCACCTCGAACTTCTCTTGCAGAGAAGAACTCATTGAGAAAATATCAATCTGTTGATCGTCCAAGATTGCTTAAGATGAACTGTCAAACTCCCTCTGAGTCTGATATCAATCTTCTTAGCTCCTCGTCTAAAACTACCTCTGAAGAGTCAGACTCCCTCTAAAAACAATATATTGTGCTTCTGTCCTTAAGGTATGTCAGAGAGAGATTACAAATAGCTTATAAACTAAACTATCTCATATGGAAATACCAAAGATAGAAGCATACAAGATTTTACTAGCCAATATTATAGCATAAATTTCAAACTCAATAATTCATGTGAATTAATAAAGCATGGAATACTTATCTTAAGTTTCAAATATTTTCTTTTGTAAGGTGAGCCCATATAGGAAATATCAACTCATCAAAATTTGAAGTTGTTTGTGGTGGACACGATGCAGGAGATCATATGTTGTTCGTTCTAGCCATGTCGACGACCTTCATGCATAGCGATAGCCTAGAGTGGATGATCACCATTTTCTCACTCTCCACTAAGGATGGTTCAAATGGAAATGTAACATTGGTTATTATTCCCCCCACAATGTACAATCACTCTTATGTCGTTGAACAATATTCATTTCTTCTTGTAAAATGACTTGATTACTCCAAGAGAGGTGACACTCTATAATTAATTCTTTCTTTCTAGAAAGAGACACACTTCCTTGAATACATTCTTCTTTTTTAATGCTTGACCACGATCATAACAAATTAATATATCTCTTTAATGAAAGCCGCTTTCAGAAATTTCACATAGACTCGTACAAAGTCCATCATAAATTTTGAATCCTGCGCTTTCCCTCTAATGGCTCTGGTGATATTCTTCAAACTTTTGTTTTCACCAACATATCCAAAATTCAGAAAAATCCAACAGTGGATTTGTGAGATATGGTCCTTGTATTGAGACTGTATTTTCTGAGACAGTCACACATTCACCATCAACAAACTACTATCTTACATTTGCAGTTTGGCTCTGATACCATGTTAAGTTTTAGGATAGTTGCAAATGTAATAGCACTCTATGTTGTATGTATTTTCCAAATGCAACAATCTCCCTTTCATTTATATTGGGAATGAGGGTAGGAGAGACACGTCCCTTCATGGGACATGTCTATTCATTATTATTTATAAGAAAGGACATGCCTCTTCCCATTAATTATAATTTAATCAATCTTATAATGTTTCATCAATCAATTATTAATTAAGAATAATTTAATAATTTAATATTGAATATTAAATTTCATATGATTAATAATAATATAACATATCTATTATATTATTATTAATCAACATATATTATATGTATTCTAATGATCATACGACTAAAGCTACAAACATTAACACTCCCTCTTAGCTAGGGAGGATGATCAAACAGAATGTGTAGTGGTCTCCTGCGTCAACACTTATGACCCTCACCATAGCTATACAAAACATCAACAAAAATCCAAAATAAAATGACTCAATGAAAGTATTTTTCATACTAAGTTCTTTCACATCTCTAGATACGAGATTTTATTGTAAGTTGGAATTAAAAGGGCGGTAAGTTAAAAATGATTCTAAGATCATTAAGAGATTCAATTTCCTTGTGGAAGAATATGTTAATTGAAGAAGTGGATAGGGAAGAAAAATAATCACAAGACCTTATTAATAGTTCTTTTGGCTTCTTTGTGCAACAATAGGTTAATTGGAGAAGTAGACATAGAAGACAAATGTAATAACCTTTTTCATCAAATTAAAACACATTTGTATACTTTATCTCAACTTCTATTTTAGATTTGCAAAATTTGGAAAAATAAAGCAATCAAGTAAACTCAATTGTTCACAAAATACACCAAACTAAAACTTAACCTTGTACAACTGATGTAGAATGTCTATTATTGGTTTTCATATCTTTTTTTACAACCTATTTGTTATTAAATACATTTGGTAACAGCAATATGCATATGTTGCAAATTAACTCAAACAAAAACCACAAACTAGAGCTCAAACACACAGAAAAAACAACTTCGAAATAAACTATTCAAACTTCTCAAAAATATTATTATCAATAAAATACATGAGAATACATTCTAGAAATACTAAAACCATTTCCTGAAGGTTGCCAATGGTTTATTCTAACTCAGAAATGCTAAGAACACAAAATACAGCAAAATCTAAAGTTATCCTGCAACACACAAATTACTAAAACTAAAAGAAACATTATAGTCTGCACAATGAAAGTCTCTATGTGAGACTGTACCATAATGAACCTCTGACTTCCATCCTTTTTCCACCTAGAAACCCTCAAACACCTCGTTCTTGAGCCTCCTCCTCCATAAGTTCAATAGCCTCTGAAGAACAACATGCAAATTAGCAAAATAACAATTGAATGAATGAATAATGGGAACCAAAACCAAATTAATATCAAGCATCTTTAAAAAAATACTTGGGTGCCCAAATCCCACACCCAAGAGGAAATACTATACATTCCAAAAATGTAACTCCTCTTCTACTTGTCCTTCACCTTCTAACTCTCCATTGGCAATTGACCACTTGGCGTGTTGTCAAACATTTCCAATTGCTCGTTCATACTATAAAATATGATTTCCCAATTTCCCACACCACATTGGGAAAGTAATTTAATTTGAGTATCCTCATATGGATAAATAATATTTCTAATTTAAACTTGACATCAAAATAGATATGATTTTTAGGGTTATCCGTCGCTCTTCATTCACTATTTTTGGATAATTGGACTTACTATAAATTGTAAGTGTTATTTTTGGAAATGAGGCATAATGAATCCTCCCTCCTAAAGATTGCTTATCCTCAAGAAATGAAGATTAGGATGATTGAGAATTTTTTATCTTTCTCATGTTACATCTTCAATTTGTAAATCCTTCCATTTGATCATACGTGGTACTCCTATTTCAAACTTCTTCTCCCTTGTTTCCAAAACCTCCTCAAAAATCAAAATTAGCTTCCCTTCATCATCTAATGGTGGTAAATCAAATTAAGTTACTACATGTTATCCAAACACCTTCTTGATATATGAGTTGGAAAACATTATGAAATTTACAATTTGGTGTCAATTCAAGTTCATAGGCTACCTCCCCAGCTTCCTAATGATTATGTAAGGTCCAGAAACTTGGGTTTAACTTACTTTCAATCATTTATTTTCAAAGAAATTTGTTTATATGGCTATAACCTAACAAAAACCAAGTCCCCAACCTCAAAAAATCATGTTGTCCTTTCCTTGTTGGCATACATTTTTTTGTCAATTTTGTGCATTATACAAATTGTCTTTGAGGGATCTCAATAACTCTTGGATTTGTTTGACTAAATCATTTATTGCATGAATTCTACTGTCTAAAAAGTATCGACAAAAGGAAGTGCATCATAACCCTAGAGAGCTCACAAAGGAGGCATACCAATGGACATATGATGGGAGGTATTGTAACAATTCTCTCCTAGGTGTAACCATTTTACCCAAGCACGTTGGTGATTTTAAAGATAGTTCCTCAAGTATCCTTCTATCCTTTTGTTGCCTATTTTTTGTTTTTCCACCCATTTGAGGATGGCCATTTATGCTAGGTGTAAGCTTTGTACCTATCAAGTGAACAGTTCCTTCCAAGAAGAACCAAGGAATCTACTATCTCTAGCACTGAAAATATTCTTGGGTAAACCATGTATCTGAAAATCTCCCTAAAGAATAACTTTGTCACTTAGGATGTCTAAAAATCATATGTGATAGGAAAGAATTGTTCATACTTTGTCAATCCATCTAAAACAACATATATACTATGTTTATGTTGAACCTTAAGCAATCGGAGAATATATTCCATTGAAATGTAGTTCCACTATTGTTCAGGAATTGTAAGTGGTTGTTTTAGTAATCCTGCTAGAGAAATATGTTCACTCTTATTTTTTTGACAAGCCATACATTCTATAATGTATTTGGGGACATCATATTTTATCCCTTTCCAAGAAAATCTCTCTCGGTTCTGCATATAGATTTTGAAATAACGTTGATGACCAGCCATGGGTTTATCAGGAAAGGCTCTGAATATTTTCTCCTTACCTTTGGGTCTTGGTACCAAAAATACTCTATTATTGTAGTAGATCAGCCCATCAACCATTATATTACTGTCGTCCTCCACTAATCCATCCAAGATAGTAGGGGCAAAAGAGTCCTTATCATATTCTAAAATTATGTTGACCTTCCAATAACCAGAAATAAAAGATAGAGAGCATAGAGTAGGCTTCCTAGAAAGAGCATCAACAAATACATGTTTCTTTCCTTTCATATACACAATCTCAAAATCATAAGCTTGCAATTTACTTACCCACTTTTGTTAATGGTCATTCAAATCCCTTTGGTTCTAAAGAACTTGAGGCTATTATAATTTGTTTTAACCACAAACTTCCCACATACAAAATATTAGCTAAATTTGTCAAGTGCATGCATAATTGCCAATATTTCTTTATCATAAATAGATTTTCCTTTCTCTAGTTTACTTAATTTCCTGCTCTCAAAAGTTATTGGATGCCCCTTTGTATTAGGACAGGACTTATACCTCCTCCAGATGCATTGCATTCAACAATAAAAGGTAAAGAAAAATCAGGAATTACAAGTGATGGGCGTGAGCTCGTTACCTCTTTGAGCTTAATAAAAAAAATTTGTGCTTCTTCTATCCAAACAAAGGATCCTTCTTGGTTAAATCAATGAAAGGAGCAACAAGTTGGGAAAAACCCTTGACAAATATTTTGTAATAACTACACAAATTGAACAACCCTCATAACTGAGTAATATTGGTTGGTGGTGATCAATCTAGTCTTGTCTAAATCATTTGTTGGTCAACTTGCACTCCTTTAAAACTTATGACATGTCCCAAGTATAAAATTTCAATCAAACCAAACTCGCATTTTGACAACTTAAAATAGAAAAATTGTTGCTCCAAAGCGCCTAAAATAATATCTAAGTGCTCTAGGTCTCTTTCTATCTTATTATAAATCAAAATATCATTAAATAACACCAAAACAAATCTCCTGGGACTTTTTTTTAATACTTTATTCATGCAAGATTGAAATGTAGTCGGAGCATTAGTGAGACCAATAGCATGACAAACAAATTCAAAATGGTCATAGTGACGTTGGAAAGCAATCTTCTCCATATCTTCCTTCCTCATGTGAATCCGACAGTACCCCAATCTCAAATCCACTTTACAGAAATAAATTGCTCCATGTAACACATCCATGAGTTCATATATTCTTGGTATGGGATACCTGTATTTTATAGTATGCTTGGTTAAAGTCGTGTATTATATACACATTCTCATTGTGTCGTCTTTCTTCTTCATAGCTATCGCTAAAGAGCCAAATGAACTAGAACTAGGCCTTATGAATCCCATGTCAAGGAGTTCCCTAATGGTCTTTTGTATTTCCTCTTCATATAAAAGGTCTGGCACCTTGTTCTAACTCAACTACATGCTCAAATCCCCTATCTAGAAGTAATCTTTAAGGCATAATGTTGAAAATTAAATTATGCTTATCAAGAATTTTTCTGAATTTCAAAATAAAAATTACTATTTCTTGGAAGAGCTTCTTGGATGGATTATGATTCCCGCTACCCAAGCTACTTGTCCTCTCTAAAAAGTCCTCTCCGTCTTATTCGCAATGACTAATCTAGGTGTTACATTCGATAAGCCTCTCAACAATACTTCTTTCCCTTCAAATTGAAACTTGAACTCCATGGTTTGATGGTTCATATAACCTCCACTAAAGTGCAGCCATTGGATAGCCAACACAATGTTAGTCTCTCCAATACCAACAACATAGAAATCATTACATAACTCATAATCACCTGAAGTCATCTTGAATTGTCTAATCACATGGGTACAAGGCATGGTAAACCCATATTTCAACAATAACATTGAACCCTTCAAATTCCTCTACTTGAAGTCCTCGCTTCACAATAAATTGTTCATCTATATAGTTGTGGGTTGCCCTACTATTGAGTAGAAAAGTCCATCTTTGTCCAACTACAACTCCTCTAACTCTAAAAGAAAGATATCTCAGAGCTCATAACATTATTGTATCTCATTTGTTGATTTCAATTTCCTATTCCTTTCCTTCTTGGGTATGTTGGAATTCCTCAGTATCATCTGATTTGGAATCTGAAATAACTTCAATAAAATGCAATTTTCCCTTGCCCAAACATTTGTATCATGGAACACATGGTTATGTGCAAGTGAAACAAAGCTTCTTCCTCCTAAGCTCAGTCCTTATTTCATCATCCAACTTATTTGTTGTATTTGGCATATTCTTTAGTGGAGGGATTGGGAATGTCCTTTTTTATGTTCCCCTCATTTGGTCAAAATATAGGGGGTTTTGCTTGATGAGCCATTGATTTCTTAGGCATAGAAGTTTCAAGTTGCAAACTTTTTTTAATTGTTTCCTACAAGGTAGAAAATGAAAAGGCCTTAACCAAACCCCTAACATGTTATTCAAAGCCTTCAAGAAAGAGATGTATAATCCTCTTTTAAGACATCTTGTATCGTAACATAAACCTTTTTAAAATACTCTACATGCTCATTGTCAAACTTTGTTTGCCATAGTTTTGACGACAACTTAAACCACTCTTCTACATCCTTGAGTTCAAATCTATCTATCAGTCTTAGGCTAAAATCATCAAAGGTGTTTCTAACTATACCCTTGAGTAGTCATACCATGATACCACCAATCATAAGTTACATCTTCAAGGTATAGAATTGTGTATTGAAGAGCGTCATTCTCCTTCATAGGATTGAGAGTGAAAAAAGGTTTGTAGTTTCTCAAGCCAAACTACAAATATTGTATATCCAAAGCGAGAATCCACATTTTGAAGTTCTCATATTTATAAATATGGTGATGGTGATGTGCTTGTAAGGTAGCATTATTGTGAATTTTTCCATTTTGATTGATACAAATATGATGAAGTAGGTTGCCCTCTAATTTGTGTAAAAAGATCAATACCTTGTAAACCATCAAGTATTTATATTAAAATATTGGCAATATTGGTTATTAAAGCCATTAATAAGATGAGATATTTGTTTTTACTTTCTTCAAAGATTATTCATAGTGCAAAACAATAAAAGTAGAGTTTTGAGAATAAATAGAAATGAAAATTTTAAAACACCAACCTGGCACTTGTCTGTAACAAATAGTATGATTGGTGGGATTTTTTATAGTGAAAAATGCAAGAATAATTACATAAAATAATTGTATGGTTTAAGAATTCAAGGACGTACATCAGCCCTCTAAAAGCATATTGTAACAAAATATTCGAATTCATCATCTAGAGTTCAAGAGATACTCTCAATGTGCTTCCAACACACTCCCTCGTATATGGACTGCATGCCTCACACCAAAAGAAAAAGGTATAAATCATTAGTGTCGAATAAGCAATTCTTAATCTCAGTGTCTAGGAATTACATATATATAATCGCTTGCCCAGACTAGATAGTAGGGCTGCTCATGACTGGATCAGTCAGGGCGTGTGTGGGGATTGGTGGTACAATCATTGAATGAATAAATTATGAGGTACTAATAGAGTATGAGCTGCTTGACTATTTGTAGATCTATAAGAATGGTTGTGAAATATCTTCTATTCCCTTTCATACTTCCATTTTTGGACTTGATGTTCTGGCCATGCCACTAATTTGTACTGAGATGGTCAACAATCCATGCCCCTTACAAAATCTAATCAATTTATTACTGCTATTTCTGGATTTTGACTCATTTTTTTATCATCAAATTTTGAGCTCATACTCCATGATCCATCAGGATGAGCTAAACCCAGAGAATATTATGATGATAGACCATGGAGTATGAGCTGAGACATTGATAAAAAATGTAACAGAATCAAAAATTCAGAAAAATTACTATAATGATATCGTGTACTGGAAATTCCACGTTTTTATTACTCAAAATATTGTTCTATATAGTTTCAGTACTTCCTGGTTAAGAAGAAGATCCTACTTTCCTGAAAGCCTATAAATAACCACTCTTGTAAATTGTCATGTACCATTTTGACACAATAAGAAATATTTCCAGCATTCAAAATCATGCGAACATGCAATTTCAATTTGTTCTTAACTCGTGTATAAGATGGAGTTCAGACATTTCATGTTGATAGTATTTTTTTCCATTACCATTCACTTAATAGCATTAAGATATCAGGATGAATGATATAGATTTTATTTTTTTGCATGCAATGCATCCTACCACAATGTGCACCCTCCTATGCTTATAAAGTAATTATCTCCATGTTCAGTTCCACCCGTCATTTATTTACCACCACGGCAAAATATGCAAAGCTGTCCATGGAAACTACTTCGTGAAGAATTTTTTATAACTAATGTCACCACTTTCAGCAACTATTTTTCAAATAGTAACCATTTCTTCTATTATGACCTTTCACTCGCATATTAGTAATAACCACAGGTCAACCGGATTCACAAAGGACACAATCACCTCAGCCATTGTCAGGACTTGGTAGCATCTCGCATCTTTTTCTCGTCCAACTGACTGTCAAGTGAGCAACCATCAGCATTTTTGAATCCTCAAAAGCATGTATTCATGAGCACAAGGCAGAGAGACATAATTCAGTACCTCCTTTGCAGCCCGTCTGAACATCCTGCCCACTCAGACCTCTCATCTTGCAAAAGGAACTTGCTTTTATTAAATTTCATTCTCAGAGGCTTTAGCCTTTGATTCTATTCCATGAAAAATGCATCTGCTAACCAACAGAGTTTGGAAGTTAACAATCATCAGAATAAAATTTCAATCATGCATAAGGATATTGCTTCCATATAAATCCACCCTTAAATCGCCAGATTCTGTCACCCATTTAGCTAAACCAAAAAATATTCACGGTGGACTAAAAACGTTCTTCTCTAAAAAGCAATAAAAGTAACTTAAACCTACCCATTCTACAAATACATACCAAATAACTAAAAACAGCGATGCATTAAAAAACTCCCACCCACAATTTCATCAGTAAAGAAGTCAACAAACTTTTGAATAGCCTGAAACATGGATCACCCAACAACCTCAAAGCAACACCCAGTGGAATCTTTCCCACAATTTACTAAAAAGAAATATGTGCAAAAATGCAGCATTACCATAAAAAAATCCACATTGTTGAGTATATATCCTCCTAAGATTTTAAAACGTACAAACATGGTCTTAAAATAGAAATCCAGTTCAACATTGATAATGGAAATTTTTGGAAAATCTCTTATCCTGTTTAGAATGTTTTCCAATTCGCTCACCCTATTTTGCATTATTGTCATTTAATCATCTTTTGCTCATTTTAACCCTGGCATGCATTTCAAATGATTCAGACTTACCACATATCTGTTCTTTTTGAGGAATCTAAGCTTTTAGCAACTCTCTAAGATCCATGTCAGGGGAAGATTAAAACTTATAAGTCCAGAGCAATCTAGCAGTTAGGCAAACAATGAAAACATGGCCTGGTATGAGACATTTTATCAGGATATATAGAAATAGAATCAACATGTCCAGGTTACAAACTAAATAATGCTTGCCATACAGAAGATACCAAAGCACAGCCACCAAAATTGTATTCAATCAACCCACAAAATATTGAAATAAAGAGTAGATCATAGATTTATTTATTTTTTTTAAAATAAGATGTTCAAGTGAACCTCAAGTCTGACTATTCAAAAGGGCAAAAAAGGCAGTGTTGTGAACCGGGATATTAACTAGTTGATATAGAATCCAAAGAAAAACAGAATGCAAGTTAATAGTGGAGATTCCTCAAATGGTTATCTTACATGCTATTTAACAAACCCAGGCAGGGCAACCAATATAAGATCAGAATGTAATGCCAAGCATCTAGAGGGTAACCAAATTACAACAGCAATGAAGGAATTAATTGAAAGTTGATGGGAGTGATTTATAATATCATTTTTGCAATCATTAAACTTACAACAACAAAGATAATGTACAAAGCAATGAGGCAAGATCCCCACAAACGAGTAACTTGAAATCTTGACCAAGTGATAACTAGTAGTGAGCCAAGCAAGCTCATGAATAAAAAACAAAATGCAACAACAATGCTAACATGAAAGCGAAGATAATAGCCAGAAGGATATGCATGGGCTGTGCGAATCACAAGTGCAAGCCCAAAGCCAATAAGCATGTTAAACATTGGTCCTGCATAACAACCAGCCATTGCCATGGCTGGCTGTCCAGCCTTCGCAACTGCAACATCTGCCACTAGATCCCCCACAGAATTTCCCCATGCCAACACTGTTAAGCCCAATAAAGCTGGTGGCAACTTTAATATGATACCAAGCGCTGCCAAGCAACCTAGAAGCTCTCCAGCTACAAAGGAGATTGAACAAACACTCATCACAAATGCCACCACTATTGATAATATCTGCTCTTTATCTGGTGGTTCATCAACAATTAAATAATGTGCCAATCCTATACAACTACTTTGTGCTAGAACCACAATCCACAGAGGGAAATGTAAATTTGGTATTATAAACACCAATGGGTAGTCCAAAGGGACAAACGAGCTACAAAAGTACAACAACGCAAGTGGACATAATACAATGTTGGCAGATGAGTAAAATCGGCTCCATTCTGAAGTACATATGGACGGAATTAAAAGCTTCAGCACCAACTTAACTGGCAACTCCCACAATTGAGTAAACTGGTACAAAAGAAAAAACGTCTTATCAGCCAACCTGTATCTCAAAATATAAATAGTATTCCAAGAAAAAATCAATCACAAGGTTTACAAAGCAATGGCTGATATGTCAGAGGCAGATATCATTAATGGTAAGCAGAGGCAAGGGCAAAAAGAATGGGCAGTTTTTCACAACTTCTCTAGACTATACAAATAGGGTTTTTTTATAGGAGATGCAAATAGGGTTTTATTTTATATCTTGAGATGCAAAGAGGGATTTGTTTTTGAATTTGAAATGCTAGAGAGCAACACGCAATAAGCAAAATACACCAAATGAAACTAAATTCCAAAAGCAAAGAGGCCATGACAATCAAAATTCAGAATATCACCAGCTCAATACGTCTATTAAGAAAACTACTGATGAGAATGCCAGCAGCTTGAAATATTAAAAAGGTAATTGATAGAAGTACAAATTAACTAGATGAAAATTAGGTTTTCATAGTTCATGAGAATTGAGCAAAATGCTTCTGGAAAAGCTATGAATGTTTAATACAAATCAGACACAAAAATTTCCAGAAGCACTCTACTCAAATTAACTTGTCCAAAAACCTAAGTTACCTATTCATCAACGGACGTACCCAGATCCAGCTCTGGTTGATACCCAGTCTGGATCTAGGTCTTGCATGCACGGGGATATGACCCGGGTGTCAGCACCTGTTATGAACAGACCCATAATGAATCTGGCAGTGCTCATGCAGAACAATGCCTCTTTTAGACTATTTTATCATTTTTAGACTGACTTTTTCCCATCACATTTTACAAACAAAAAATATAATAAATAAACACTGCCACATCTTGCTCTCTCTTTTGATAGCAAGGGACTTGTACAAATGGTGCCACTGCAGCATTACAATCATTCCTCTGTTAATGGAGCCATAGCTTCCCAAAGCTTCTCCTCCTATTTACATCTCTGTCCAATAATGCCCAATTAGTATGTATGTAAAAATGTCAGTTTTGGAGATGTTTTTTATCATCTGGCCGCCACTGTTCTAAATTCATCCACCAGATATTTAAACCTCTTCAGGAAGGATTTTGGAGTATTACCTGCTGCAATTTTCTTAAAAAGTTATAATTACTGGCTTCATGTTATTAACACCAAGATAATATTTGCTTTTAACCACTTTTCAAGTGTCCAATGCTTTAGTAGTGGATTTTATTTTTTATTGTTATGGTCTCCATCGGATCCACACAAATCAAGTCAACCTTTTAATATTAGCCGCATTCAAATATCTAAATTTTAAACATTCATTTTGTTTATCAAATGTGTGTTATGTGGTCATCCCTGTTTTGGGTTAAAATATTTATCTATTTATTACTGGATTTTTGGTCGACCAACAAACCAAAAATAGACCCAACCCCAAAAAAAACTGTCAAATCCATATATTGAACCTGCAAACCTGAACCTGAACCAGCTACTTACCAAAAAGGTCAGATCACACAACAAGGGATATGTCAAATGTAAGATTAAAAATGTTGACACACAACAAAAGATACAATAACAATTCAATTAATAACCTTGTTCATCAAATTTTGTCAATAGTAAATACACTCTAATGCCATGATCTTTCTTCTCTAACTGACCAATGACAATAATCAACAAGGGCAATATTAAAGCAGAAATAAAAGGCTGAATGCACAAAGGAAACGCATTGAATAGTGACAAAATCTTCTTCAATGACTTTGAAGTACAATAAATTTAATGCATTCAGTTATTATTTCACGACAAATGACAGTGATCACAAGCCCATTATCAGAAAAGTTAAAAGTTAAAACCTTAGTTACCGATTCGTGCAGGTTTATGCTGGATCCGGAATCTAATGCTGACGGGTGCGGATGTGGGTGTGGATGCCCTGTGGATGCTGCCCGGATGCGCATCACAGGCATCCGGATGCGTCTGGATGCCTGTGGCAGGCATCCAGACGCATCCGGATGCCTGTGATACGCATCCGGGCAGCATCCACAGGGCATCTGGGAGCACCCGTGGGCTGAGTGCCCAGAAAAGCAAAAAAAAACATTTTTTTATTCAATTTTTTCACTAAAAGCACTTAAAAACATGTGCTAAATAGATCTTTTTAATCTTTTTTTTCTTGCAAACCCTAAAACATGGAGATGATGAGAATGTGGATTTTCTTGAGAATCCTTATGATTCTGGATCTGATTAGTGAATCTTGAGTCTTGACTCTTGATTGATGAACATTGAATCATGAACTAAGTTTTGGTTTTGTAGTTCAAATTGCATTTGAATCTTGAACATGACTGATTAGTTATTAACTTATTAATATTGAACTTATTTCAATTTGCTGTCACGTCTTTGAAGTTTTAACTTTAAGTTGAAGTGTTGAGCTATCAAGTATCAAATATGAAATATCTTGAATCTTGATCAATGGTGAAGTATCATACTATCATATTCATTATCAATATCAAATGATTTATTTTTGTATGTTTTTTGCATTTCTTTGCATATATAATATATTATACTATTTATATATATATATATATATATAAACGCATCCAAACGCACCTGCATCCCCAAAAAAAAAAATTCATGCATCCACGCACCCGCATCCGCACCCAAATCGGTAACTAAGGTTAAAACAGATCGATGTGCCCATAAGTCAGCTACACATCAAGTATATTAAATCAACACCTACCACTGTGTTTTATAATAATTTTTATCCACCATATAAAGTCAGGGTTGATTATGATGCCAGGTTACGAGTATATGCATGAAATTTCAAAATACTTCAGTGCATATTACTTATTAGCATAAATTGAGTAGCAAGAATTGCAATATGATAATATCTTCATTTACAACTGTAATTGAATATGCTCAACATTTGATATCATATACACCTAATTATTTTAACCCAAGATCAATCTTCGTATCAACGTTATATAATACATGGTCAAACAAGCCCCTAAAGAATCTAGTTTCTTTCTCATTAGAAAGAAATTTAGATTTTTGAAAGAGCTGTGGTAATTAATCACCTTTATTTAATATATGGTGCAATAAGCCCCCAAAGAATCTTGTTTCTTTCTCAATAGAAATTTAGATTTTTGGAAGTGCTAGAGGTATCAGCACAACTAATGTGGACATAAGATGGTAGAGTTATAAATTGAGCGACAATATGAGAACTAAGATACAAACCATATGAACACGAAATAATGTACTAAGAGACCAATGAAAAAATGTTATTGCACCATGCAAAAACTGTTATTGAACTTTTGACTAATACATTGACTCTCAACATTCATTTGCATGACAATTTCCCAATATATGATCATTCTAACAAAAGTTCACTGACTCGGACTCGGAGAGTACTTGGCAACCCTAAAATTTTCAACTCAGGAAAAACTCGTCAAAATATTGGCAACTTAGAAAGTAGTAAAAATAAAAATCTCTTAAAGAAACATATCATTTTTGTCAAATTCAATTACAAAATGTGTTAAATTAAAAATTGACATCTCGAATAGAAAATGCATGGTTTTATAGCAAAAACATGTGAAAACTGCATTTTAACAAGCATTTTACCTGCATCAACATTTATACCCATGTTTTTTTGCATCTATAAAAATGTGAGAGTTAAACTTGTGAAAACTCGCCCACAAAAAAAAATAGAGAGTACTCGCCAACTTAGAGAGTACTCGCAGAGTTTGCAAACTATGATTCTAACCACCTTCTCAACAATACTCACTACTCGAAACATTTCATCCAATGTCTGTCCCATAGTTCAAAAACATGGGCTTGGCAAAAAGCTCTGCAGACCACAAATTTGATTCGGAGTTGGGACTAGGGATACACTTGGCAAAAGTTCTGAACTTTAAACATCACATAAAACTGTAAATAATCTTTAAAAACACACACATAACTCAACTTGCAAAAGTCACAAGTAGTTTTTTTTTATTTGTTGATTAAAAAAACAAGTTCAATACACATCAAAGTATCAAATTGTTATAAATTAGTGATTTGCTAATTGCAAATCCTTATTATTACTTTTCATCCATGGTAAAGAAAAGCCCAAGGCAGATTTTATTTTTTGCTTTTCAAAACCAGTGCTGGTGTTTGGGCTAGCAGTTCCCAGCGAGGTCAAGGGGCATGCCCCTCAAGGATATCTAGGGGCAGAGACCCAAACACATCCACATTGCAATATAGGGTGGGATCAAGGGACAGAGCACCTGCCACCATACCCAATTAAAGCCTTCAAGGCCACACAAGCCTTCATAGTGGGTGTCATTTTCGTAATTTTATCACAATGCAATGTTGTCAGAGGAACAACTGCAAAAATGAGAAAATGAAAAACAAGAAAGGTTTTATTCCCACCTAGCGTGTTTTCTTATAAGACTCGCGAGCTTTGGCATTTTTCTGACAAGTTATTCAGCAATTACTTACCAATTGATTGGTGATGAAGTATTGGCAATAACTCACAAGTTGGCAAGTTACATACCAAGTTTCTAAACTATGGTCTGTCCTATGAAATATACCTTAATTTAGGTTTACAATTTAACGCCAATGAATTCAATTTTACAACTCCCTTATACCTTTCTACTAATGGCTTTTGCTTCAAATGTCAAGTACTGTAATATCCTCAAAATGGGGTACACCTGATTTTTGCCCAAAGTAACAATTCCACAACATAGGGGATGACCCCGTAACGTGACGGCAAGTCACGAGCCTCCTTGCTTGGAGGTCATGTGTTTGAAACCTGTCCCGTGCTGGAGCATTGGGAATTATTCAACCGCTGTTAAGGGCGGCCACTTCGTCAGCACACTGGATGTGGACCTCGCCAGTCTCACTGTCATTCTAACGGATCCCCACGTTCGGGCGGCAAGGTTGTTCACTCACGAACACCAAGGTGCTGCATCATCCAAAAGGGAGGTATAAGGTGTTGGGCGACGCCAGCTGGGAGATATAAGGAGAATTTCATTGGCGTTGGAGGGATAAGGTGGTGTCGTCGACAGTGGAGGTGGAGCTCGCGGAAGGAGTTATAAGGTGATCGCGTAACCATCGCTCTTAGGGAGATATAAGGAGATTGTTATAACATAGATAAATATTCAGTATCATAGGTGTTCATGCCTCAGTACTATAACCACGGGGATGAGAGCCCCCCTCTGTGCTCTCACTGGTTCCAAGCTTCAGTTAAAAGCGTTGATGAAATAATATAATCCAACTGTTACCGATCAAAAAAAAAAAACAATTCCACAACATAAATTGTTAAAATAATATATATTATAATATAGTTTATAATATACCAATTATAATATAATTATATTATCACAATAATGATATAATAATTATATTATCAATATAATTATTATATCTTAATAATTAAATTATCACAACCTTTATGTTATCTATGTCGGCCTGATGGAATCCGACCATAGCTACAATAACATTAACAGATATGACACCCCTTGGCCCACAAGTGGCAAGAACTCTTGTTCATCCAAAATGGTGCGGGCTACTTAGATAGGGCCCAATTGTGTCCCCTTACTAACCCATACATGATTGATCTATTCTTTAGTTTCACTTCCAACAACCAATCATCATGATTCATAGGGATTGGAGGGGAACATACGATAGGGTGCCCATCGAATTCGCCGCAACTAAGCCCAAGGGTGTGATATAACACTCATTGACCCACAAGTGGCAGGAACTCTTGTCCATCCAACATGGGGTGGGCTACTTAGATGGGTAACCCGTCTCTTCCCTTCCAATCATGTTTTCTTACTAATCCCTACATGATCGTTTGTAGGATAATGGATAGATTAAATAAATAATTAATCTAGATAGATTAGATCTATAATTCTAATTATTTGTCAGCTTTATCTTTTAAGCAGTATTGCTGCTAATATTTATTTCCAGTTCAATCAATGTTAAAAAAAGATATCATCGAAAATAGCAGAGCAGGAACGACAATGCGAAATAAAGCAGTTTTTTCGCCCTAATATTAACTGGCATTGGGGTTTGTCGCCTAATTCTCTGTGGAATGATGGAGCATATTACTTTAGGTGGCCGAACAACTTCATAACTGATCAGCCCCAATGGGCAAATCATCGATGGCCTTCGACGATTTTGATGGAGGAGTCGAGCCCTTCTGTTGAATTTCATGCGTCTTTACATCCTAATCTTGGACCCCTACACCATCACGGAAGGTATTTTACTTCGGTTAGAGATTTAAACAAACAATTCTTTGTTTTTTATAGAACCAAGTATGTGTATCATCCTAATCCTTTGTGTTCAAAGTATACACAGAGTTTAGTCTCTAAAAAAGGGAGTGCAGGTAGATTTCTTTTCTCTTCTAGGGTTTCCCCAAATGTTACTCCTCGATCTCTACCAGCCTCCAAAAATGAATGGATACCGGCCTCCAAACAGAATGCACAAAGATTCAGAAGCTTTCATCATAGGAAGAATAAGCCAACCCTATATCCACGAAATGATAAATTTGTAATCCCCACCCTTAATCATTTTGAGCACCTTCAAGAGAATAATATAGAAGATAGGGATATCTATACCCCGCCTCACTGCAGAAACACAGTTAAACCTAATAATGTGAATATCATACCGAATCGACATCAAACCCTGAACCCCCAAATTTTAGAGAAATCTATTAAGGAAGATGTCATCATTAAGGGAGAATACCGATTTACAAATG